>JBBMOI010000021.1:4477500-4547500 GCA_038088405.1 Porites divaricata
GTGGACTATCCTCAGCTACTTGGAAGCTATCTACAATCCGCTTGGTATAGTCTCGCCCACTATGGCGCAAGGAAAGAATATCTATCGACAAGCCTGTGATGAGAAGAAGGGGAGGAATGCAGAGGTCTCCACCCAGTTGAGAGATGAGTGGTTCAAATGGACAAAGCAACTTAAGACTGTTGAGATACCCAGAAGTGGCCACTTCAGTCAGAGAGATTACGGGAGTGCAACTTCATCTCTTTGCAGATGCTAGTAACCTAGCGTGGTGTGCAGCGGCAGTTGCAGCTGTGGAACAACAAGGGTGTATGTCTAAAGGTCTGCCGTAGACAACCAAAGAAATTGATCGACGCCAGGGAACCTTGCCAAAGACAACAATCCTGCCGCAGACCATGCATTTGAGGTAAGCAGTTGCGTGGTCCATGTTGTTGAAGATGAAACGAATGACGACTTACTTCTTGCCGTGGAGTGCTGTTCTACGTCAGTTGATGTGGAAGAAATACAGGGGGAACAGGGAGACAAAAACAGCCAAAAGAAAGAAAACAAAGAAAATGGAGGAGGTGCAATCTGAGAGAAGAAGTAAGCGGAAGAGAGGAGCAAAAAGATTTTAAGATGTCAGAAAATCATTGTCATCATCAGACATCAGCGTTGTCAGCATCAGACATCATAATTTAATTCAATGCAATGTATACAGAACAGTTTGATCAGTTTCCTTTAATTTGATTCGTTGACGAGTTTTTTAACCTCTCACTTCACGAGGAAAAGATTTACTTTTGTTCGGGCAACTTCCAAATAGTTGAGGAGGCTTCTTTTACTTAAAATAGTATTAGATAAAATATGGATATAAGTGACAACTTGAAGATTTTTCCAGTCCAACACAAACATTACTCACTAATCCAAGAAAAAAAGAAAAAACGACAGATGAAGGCCATAAACATAAACACATTTTATATTCTTTTTGCAAATAAAAAATTAATAAGAATGTTGATCTTTCACCCATATTTTTTCAACTTTGTTTATTCATATTTCTCTGAGGTAATTTTTAAAACATCTCATACAGTTAGGATTTATTACTTGAAGTACAATTGATTTTGATGCTCCGTGGTGAAACCATGCCTCGGAGTATAGCATTATATGAGAGAAAAAAATAACAATAAATAACAGATTTGGAAGTTCAAAGTAATTGATTCCTTTTATGTGATCTTAATTAATCGT
Source organism: Porites divaricata (assembly GCA_038088405.1). Taxonomy (NCBI): domain Eukaryota; kingdom Metazoa; phylum Cnidaria; class Anthozoa; order Scleractinia; family Poritidae; genus Porites; species Porites divaricata. The sequence continues at coordinate 4,478,713 of JBBMOI010000021.1, forward strand.
AAACTTGTAATCTTGACTTGCATATTTTGAGTACTGCGCAAAGGCTGGTAAAGGGAAAGAAGACGCACACTCGTTCCTAGGGCCCTTTCCTACTCGGCACCCATGACGGGAGCGGTGAGAGGGAGGGAGGGGCCAAGTAGGAGAGGATAGTGAAAGCGATAAATGGATCGAATCGTACAGTGCACGACCAACTATACAGCAACAGTTCAAGCCATCTTTAACTATCAGGCGATTTAAAGCTTTCTTACAGATGGGCTTCATCATTCCTTCTACCATTTCTTTCTTTGACTTCTACAGCTTCCACCATCCACAGCATTAGATCCAGGTTTGGCCAACAAGCCCACTTATGTCAGACTTAAATCCTTCAACTGCTCCATGTTATTAAGTTCCTGTCAGTTTCATAGTTGTAATTACTTTTCTATCCCTTGCAGCGGCAGTTAGTGATATTGTCGGATTCTCTCTACTTATACATTAGAAACAGTTTTTGAGTAGTTTTAAAAAAAGTGCTGTCGGTAAAATATAAACTAAAAGTGATGTGCTCTAGTTTTTATCTATGGGGCGTTGCGAGAGTTCCTTTGACATGACAGCCTGTCAAGCCCTGGTCCAATCACAGTTTCAATAAAAAAATCAACCAATCAAAGTGCTTGTTTACGTCGTTCGCACACGCGCTCACCTCTTGTTTGTTTGTTTCTTTTTTTCTCTCCCAACATGTTAGAGATGTAAAAAATTAATCAGAGGATTATAATTTCACATTTAAATGTTTCTTTCTCTCAGCCACGGGCATTATCTTCCAATATACTAGCCGCCGGAAGGGGATCATTTACTAAATAATCCATGAAACTAACAAACCCAACAAACCATACCATGAAACTAGAAAGCCTTTGAAACAACGAAATCTATGAAACCATGAAACCAGTGGAACCAAGAAACCCATGGTGGACAGTAACTTAGTATTTTCAAATTACACCATGGACAGAACTATAATACCATGAAACCCTTGACACCTAGCCTCCCCGCAGATGTCCTTTGGGGTTCGTTCGTCACGCGTTCATTTCTCCCCTCCGGACGTCTGCTAAACACAGCCGACATTTACGTTCTTGCTTGTTTCAATAACGCAATAAGCAGTTAGTTATTGTGTCACGATCAGCCAATAACGAGCTGTGATACAAGTGAAACGGCACCTACGAATTATTTCTCGGTTTTTTAGAGGAATATTTATTCCATGCTTATGCACGGATGAGACTCCGAAGAAAGTTATAAGAAGCAAATTCTTTTGTTTTCTTTTTAGCTGTAATTTAGGAAAGGACTAAGTTTGTGTGTTTGGAAAAAGCGCAGTCGACATCGGAAGGCTCATCAAACGTGCTCTGGATGTTGATATGCCTTTGTGTTCATCAAATGAATTTTTTATTTGCACAGCTATCTTCTACCTGAGATGACTCAAACGTTTTGAAAAAATCACAGTAATGATGCAAAAGAGGTTTAGTCAACTGTATAGTTTTTTGGGAAGTTGTAAGTATAAAATAATCTGCTTTTCTTTGAAAGACTTCAGACAACAGTCTCCTACACGAGCGCGGAGTGGTTTACAGCGCAGTCAATATCAATTACTATTAAATCTGTATATATTCGAAGTAATAAGAAAAGAGAACTTGTAAACGTTTATAGGGAAGATTTTCAAAGCATTCTTCAAAAACAAAGGCCGTTTCCTTTTTTGCGAAATGTAATTCCACCAAGGTCACGGGTCGCAGACCAAGGACCACTACGCGAAATTTGGTTATATTTTTTCAAGAGTAGTAAAACTAAAAATTCCAAGTCTACAGCAATGTGCTTCCAACGGCAGAAAAAGGTTTATCTGAAAACTTGTTCTGCAAAAAGGCACGTCTTCCCGTAGCGTTTTATCTATTCACAAGCTAAGTAAACATGACCACGGTGCCACCGAAGTCCAAACTTCCAGCTAGAACTACAGATTAACCTACCTGTCAACAAACTTTAATCTCGCTCCTTCAAAGAAAAAAGAATGCTTATAATCAATAAATCATTGAACGTTTCATTGTTCATTGTATTTAATTTCTCGACGAAATATTTCATCATGCCGGGAAAAGTCGCGGACCAAGGACCACATACTAACTGCACGTCACTCGCTAACATTTCCTCCACCAATCGATCTTCAACCAAGCTTCTGGGCCTCCGTAAACAACAGAGAAAGCCCCTCTCTCGACATCCCTCATATTCTCTTCGCTAATATCAATAAGCACTGTTTTTAGGGGCAACCTTGACATAAAAGACTCGAAGAAGCTTGCTAACAATCTTAGTCCCTTTCTGAAAGAGATTCTCAAGATATGGTCAGAATTAAACTATCAAGGTTCAATAGAAACGGTGGAGTCCTTCTTCACACAAAGCCTGTGGTATAATTCTTTGATTAGAGTTATGGACAAACTGGTCTTCTATAAAAGTTGGTATCAAATGGGCATTTCTCAGGTGAATCAAATCGTTAAGGAAAAACCAAGTACTTTCTTGTCACCAACAGAGTTTTAAAAAAAAGTATCATACAAAGGTTTCCCCTTTGACATTCTATGGAATGACATCTACCCTCCGAGAGCTCTGGAAAAATAAAAAACTAACAAATGTACCACTAAACTGTAAAGAGCAAGAGTTTTTCACAACTGCCTTTTTAAAATCGAAAAAGCCCAACAGACTACCTTATCAAAAACTGGTGGAATTAAAATTTAACTATAAAATTTCTAGTCAGGAGAAATGGAGCAAAGTTTTCCCAGAAGCTCGTGATTTAATCTGGCATAACACATATATGACCGCTTTTAAATGTACCAAAAGCACCAAACTGACTGAATTTCAGTTTAGATTCCTTCATCAAACTTTGGCAACAAACGTATCTTTAGTCAAAACGGGATACAAAGATGACATTAGGTGTTCATTTTGCCATGAAGAAGCTGAAAACTTCACGCATCCTTTCTGGTTCTGCAGCAAAATAGAACTTTTCTGGAAACACCTTATTGCCTGTTACTTGCGATATTCTACATTTGGCTTTGCAAAAGCAAAGGAAATATTCCAACTATTGAAAATTTTAAGCCTTTTTTAAAGCAATATAATAAAGAAATTGAACCTTTCCCTCTTTAGTAATCTTTTACCAGTTTGGGGTCTCTTGCTCTTTTTACACTTTCCTTCCTACCAGACATTCCCTTCCTATTTTCCTCACTTCAACAGTCAAAGTATATAAAGCTAATTTTCAGTGAATCAGCAAAGAAAATATCTTTAATCTCTTTTTTCTCCTTTGAGTTAGAACTACAGTTAACTAAAATTTACCATACTTTCCCGCCCCCTTTATTTTCTGGTTCTTGTAGCATATGTAATCTGTATTGTAAGTAGTATAAGTAGCTGTTATATATATGTAAAGCGTGGAGTATAGCACTGTTAGTAGTGTATCTCATTGTAAGTATTGCAAGTTTTGTATTGTAAGTAGAGTATAGTATAGTTAGTGGTGTAAGTATCTCACATTGTAAATAAGTATTGTTTTGTAAGTAGAGTATAGTTTTGTTAGTAGCGTAAGTACCATACATTGTTTGTAAGTAAGTATTGTAAGTAAGTACTTTGTAATTGCAAGTGTTTTAATTAAATTAAATTAAATTTAAAAAAAAATGTATCACTGAGCGTTACAGCAGGAATACAAATATTTTCCAGCTTTGTAGCTTGATCTTTCATAAGATTTACCAGGGGCGAAAAAACAACAATAATGTCGAGTAGTTCCACGCAATGTGTCGCAAACAAGCGGCAAAGCTTGATAGATAAGGGATTTGCCAAATCCCGTCGGCAAATTTATGAGCTCATCGGTCTTCTCTATAAAATTTGCTTCTCTATAAAATTAGCGTCTCTCCGATACTTGTTTAACTCTGTATTTATTACAAATTTCTCATAGACCCGATCAAAAGCTTCACTGATCGTGCGAATCTTAACAAATGGCTCGGGTTACGTTTCAGAAAAATCCCTAAATGGCCTCTGATTGGTGAACGGAAATGTCGGTTGTGTTTAGCAGACGTCCGTGGGGGAGAAATGAACGTGTGACAAACAAACCCCAAAGGACGTCTGCGGGGAGGCTACTTGACACCAAGAGATCTATGAAACAATGAACCCTCTGACACCATGAAACCTATGAAACCACGAGACCGTTGACACCATGAAACCTATGAAACCACGAAAACATTGACACCACGAAACCTATGAAGCCATTGAAACCACAAAACCTATGAAACCATTGACACCACGAAACACATGAAACTATGAAACCATTGACACCATGAACCCATAGACACTACGAAAGCTATGAAACCTTGAAAAACTTGACAGCACGAGACCTATGAAACTATTAAACCCTTGACACCACAAAACCTATGAAACTACGAAACCCTTGAAACCATGAGACCTATGAAACTATGAAACCCTTGAAACCACGAAACACATGAAATTATGAAACCATTGACACCATGAGACCTATGAAACCATGAACCCATAGACACCACGAAACCTATGAAACCTTGAAACACTTGACACCACGAAACCTATGTAACTATGAAACTCTTGACACCACAAAACCTATGAAACTATGAAACCATTGACACCACGAAACCTATGAAACTATAAAACCCTTGACACCAAGAAACCTATGAAACTATGCAACCATTGACACCACGAAACTTATGAAACCATGAAACCCTTGACACCACGAAACCTATGAAACCATGAAACCATTGACACCACGAAACCTAATATGTAGACTTAGCCAGGGCTAAAAGCGAAGCTCCTGTTAACTCGAATTTATGATTTAAAAATCAAACAATAAACTTGTATTCCACAATTCAGTTAACTTTAGAACACATTCATGTGACTTTTGAGGGAAAGGTTAAGTGATTTTAGAGAACAGTAATTTGCAAACAGTCCAAGCTAAGAGTGAACTTAACCTTATATCGAGTTGATAGCCTTATATCTACACCCAAAAAATAGCAATCATCTTCGATCACATTTAAGAGCGTGGGCTCTTGATCACAGTAGATTAGGCCTGGAAAACAAATTGGGTGGAATTTTTTGTGTTCGACAAGTTTACTTTACAAAATCTTGCCAACAAGTCTGGGAACATGTAAACCGACCTTTTACACTTTTTGTACATCATGTCTGAGGTGAAACAGTACCATGACGCGCTGTTTTTATCATACAGACCTCGAACAGAATGCAGTATTTCACCATTTTGCAATACAAATTGCACTCATTCATGATCATTCAGTATTCAGGACGATCGCAGGACGTGTGAGCTTTTAGCGAAACCGTTAAAAAACTTTCCAAAATCACCTATATGGCTAGCCGACAAATCTTGAGTCTATACCATATTTATCAGCAGTGGTCAGCACGGTCTTAACAACAGCATAACAGTCATGGAACTGTGTTGGGTTAGGGTTAGGGTTAGGGTTAGGGGTTAGGGTTTAGGGTACAGCTGAGACTGTTCCAGGCAATGAAACATTTCCAGTACCTGGCGCATTATCATTGAATTGTGTATTTTGCAATTTTTGTAATACTGCATTTGTCACCCTCTCAATCAAGTCATCAACGCCAACATACGGACGACTTCCTAGGCCTGGGAGCTGATCTGCTTGTTCTTCATTCTCCTCTACCCGTATACGGCGACTAGCAATGTCTTGAAATACAACAACAGAATCCATGACTTTACTGCTCGTGATACTGACGCTTTCAGTTTTCGCATAAGCCAGTTAGACTGAACATTAGACAAAACCTTTCAAGGTTATTCACTTTTCCTGTTTTCACTCTTAAATCTGAGTCATAGACAGTGCGCAGATAACCAGTGTCTGTAAAGCCAGGTTGAAGAAATATGAAATTTGTGACTCGAGACACAGGAAAACATTTAGCCAGACTTCAGCACAAGACGAGGCATGTTTCGAGAGCCAAAGGAGCGAACCGCTAGTTGAAATCTAGAGGCTCAGAAATGCTCTTGTGAGCATTTTCTGTGGCATTTTTCTTCAGAAAAGTTAATCTTGGGCAAGTGTAAAAGTTCACTTTTTTATTACTTAGCGATACTTACGATACGATACGATACGATTACTTAGCACGTTGATGACCATCTGCATTTTAAAGTATTTGAAAAACCGCTTCTCACAGTTCACATGAAACGAATTAACCTCATTAAAATGCTTTTCCCTTCAATTCATTCACCTTATATCAGCTGGTTTTATCTTAACCAAGCCAAAGTCGACTGTTTAAATTATGATTAATAGAGTTATACGCTTCAACATAATAAAGAATTTATTCTGTTTATTTTTTATTTAATGCTTTTATAACGAAGTGTACAGTATGTGGTCCTTGGTCGGCGTGTAAAAGTCATTAACTTGAATATCTTACCCAAATCTTCACGCAACGAGCTGAAATACTCCCTGAAGATAATAAATAAAGACAATAAATTTCGTTTACATGCGGTTGCCGAATTTGCGACGCATTGCGCGAATCGCCATGGCGCTTTGCACCCGAGAAGCAAAGTTTGAAGCAGCACAACGCCACTATATCAAAATACATCAATCTAATTTTTTGTTATGTTATACAAAATGTATCCCCCTTTAACATATGTAAAAATTGAGGCAAAGAAGTGTTAAGCTTTTCCAAACGAAACGGCGAAAGATGATTAGGTGATATTTAGTGGAAAGAGGAGGTATTCAACACTTTCAAATTAAACTCAAATTTTGGCATTATACGACCAACAAGTTTGACTTATAGGCATACAGACACAAACATATGGAACTGTTTATTGATATTGTTACGAAACGAATTTATCTATTTAACATTGTAGCCCTGTTTTCGATGGTCCTTGGTGAGCAGCACGATAAAAACGTAAAAATGTTATAGTTTCCACACGAAAACGTGATTTTCACAATATTTCTTGTTTTTTTCTTTTCTTGAAAAGTTTTTTTGGAAGATGTTGTGTGCGTAAAATAATCTGCTTTTCTTTCAAAGACTTCAGACAACAGTCTCCTCGAGTCTCCCACACGAGCGTCGACAAGCAGTTTTTAGTGCGGTCGAAAATAATTACCAAAAACTTTGTATGTACTCGAGGTATTAAAAAGGAGAACTTGTAGACACGTATAGGGGAGACTTTCAAAACATTCTTTGAGAACAAAGGCCGTCGCTTTTTACTTTGGAAAGTATTATTCAACCAAGGTCATAGGACGCGGACCAAGGACCGCTAAGCGAAATTTGGTGATATTTTTTCAAGAGTCGCTAAAACAAAAAAAATAGCATCTACAGCAATATGGTTCCAAAGCAGAAATAATTTGATCTGAAAACCTGTTCTGCAAAAAGACAAGTCTTCCCATTGCGTTTTAGTTATTCGCAGGCTAAGTAAACATGACCACGTAATTAACCTACCTGTCAACAAACTTTAACTTCGCGTCTTTGCCCGCAGCATTAGAAGTATTTTTTTTCTTGACGAAATATTTTATCATTTTCGGAAAAGATGCGGACCAAGGACCGTAATTGATCTTCAAAAGCGTTTAATTTTAATATGCGCGGCATTTTAATTTGACTACTCCTGCATGCAAGTGATGTTCATGAGCGACTGAAAACAAACGGCAAAGCGATAAAAATTGCAAGAGACTACCAACAATCAATAAAAGGACAATAATTTGGTGAAACATATACAGAGACACCAATTTTCATTCATCAAGACAAGTATTAAAGTGTCTCGGAAAATTGTTGTTTATGTTTTTTATTTTGTAAGCCAACTTCCCGTGTTTGCTTTTTCAAAGATGAACTCGACACAAGAAAATGGCTCAAAGCTTTCTTTTACAGCCAGAATTATAACGAAATAGTTTTTGGAACGTTTTCTTTTTATTCGCGATAAGAAAATGACTTTAGGCTTTTTACAGTTTTATAGGCTTATATACTTGGTCAGATCATTGTGTTCTTACAATTTAAAACGTGCATCAACTAAATAGCCGCATAAACTACGCTCAACTTCATTAAATTAGATATAAAAAACAAACGTCAAATACAATAATTACTCAGGCTTACCATTCGAGATGGACTGAAAACTATCAAGTAAGGCCAGAATCGCTTCAGACTTTTCAACCATCTCATGCATCAAGCAAGGTGAAAAACAAGAACGATGCCATCTGAAATCAGCTTTCCAACTTTAACAAGCGATGTATTTCTCAACCAAAAACCAAATAAACAAACTGGCCATGAATAACAGAAGACTCTTGAAAGCAGCTGAATTCCATTTTGTACATTTAGTGGACAAAGACAGAAACATTACAAGTGGACACAAAACACTGTCAGCTTCAATGGTCAAAGTAAACAGGTTTCCAGATGCTGCATAAATTTTCCGCATGAACTCACCTGTCAAATTTTGACCAATCAGAGCATAAAAATAAAATGTAGAGCGTGACCAACGCGTGACCTTGGTGAGAAAAGTCAAAAGCAACTGGCATGTCTTCACTGCCTGTAAAAACTTGCGAGTTTTAGCTTCCGAGGTCAGTTTGAAATCAAAATTTTAATTTGCGGCACATTAAAAAACACAACATATTTTATATGGATTAAAAAAATGAAACTTGAGCCTGCGATCATTTGAAAACTAGCAACTTGTCAGCGGATAACTTCAAAGAGACTCGACCTCGATGGGTCGAACTTGAGCCCGCGATACGGTCAGGTGATACTGGTCAGCGGATACCCTGTTATGACAGCTGTCAATTGATACAACATTGATGTTCAATATGTGTGCAATATCAGTCTTCCTGTGCTCCCAAACTAGGTAGAAAGTGTGAGGATTGAACACTGGTTGCCCTGTGGTGCGGACGGACGGGCGGGCGGGCGGGCGGGCGGGCAGTGTACTGTCACGTGATTACCAAATTTTCTGGGATGGGTAGTTTACCTTAGCGATGGGGCTCCGCCCAAGTGCGCGCGCGGGAGCTCCGCTATGAAACCACAAAAGCATTGACACCAAGAAACCTATGAAACTATGAGACCATTGACACCACGAAACCTATGAAACCATGAAACCCTTGACACCAAGAAACCTATGAAACCATGAAACCCTTGATACGATGAGACCTATGAAACTAGGAAACCCTTGACACCACGAAACCTATGAAACCATGAAACCACTGACACCAAGAAACCTATGAAACCACAAAAGCATTGACACCACGAAACCTATGAAACTCATGACACTACGAAACCTATGAAACTATGAAACCCTCGACACCAAGAAACCTATGAAACTATGAGACCATTGACACCACGAAACCTATGAAACCATGAAACTATTGACACCATGAAACCTATGAAACCATGTAACCATTGACACCACGAAACAAATGAAACTATGAAACCATTGTATATGATTTTTTGTTATCTCTTACGGTTAGTTTTCAGAATTGTAGATATTAGTGTAATTTTAAGCAAGCCAGCTATTTTGAAATCACTAAGTAATATATTTGTTTTAAACCAACAGACTCAAGTACGACTATTTGCTCAACTGTACATTGCTATGCAGAACCGCGATACAGACCTTGGAGAATTCTTTTGCCACGAGGTACAGTCATTTCCTCCATCATTGTCTGAATTTGGAAATCTTCGTCTCCCAAGTAACAAGTCCGAGCTAGTTAAGTGCATCGTGCAGCCTCAACAGGCCGAGCCTCCAACAGAGTTCGACTGCAAGATATGTGACGGTGCTGTCATTGTTCATTGTCTTCCTGTGACAGGGGTCATCACCTTCGATGACTATGCAGAGAACGTCTTTATCCCTCACATCTGCAATCAGAGTAGCAGAAGAGTGGATGTTGTTTGGGACACCTATGTATGTGATAGCTTGAAAGATTCGACAGGTGAAAAGAGGGGAAGGGCATTCGCCGTAAGGTTTCTGGTGGCACTAAGGTCCCTCCAAACTGGATGCAGTTCCTGCGTGACTCAGTAAACAAAGAAGAATTGTTTACGTTTCTGACGAATAAGGTTGCTGAATGCAACTGGCCGGAAAACAAGACGGTCTGCATTACTTCAGGTTTTCAGAATTTTGATATTAACATTTAATTTTTATATAGGATTAATATCATCTTTATTTGAAATGATTTACTACCATTTTCATTTTGTCCTTTAGGGGTTTCTGTGATCTCCATTGGCTCAGACAGATCCATGCCTGAATGCAACCATGAGGAGGCAGACGCAAGGATCATCGTCCATATTCTTCATGCTATTCAAGATAACAAGGCGAAATCAGTACTTGTCAGAACCGTTGATATGGACGTCCTTGTTATTTTGATAGGAAAGTTTCATCATCTCAGAGCAATCCAGCCTGACCTGGACCTGTGGGTGGGGTTTGGAACAGGACGCAATTTCTCATTCATTGGCATCAACACTATCTGTGCTGCACTAGGGGAAACCCACTCAAGATCTTTACCTGTCTTCCACGCGTTGACTGGCAGTGACACCACCTCCACTTTCTATGGAAAGGGCAAGAGGTCCGCCTGGCGGGCGTGGGAAATGTATCCTGGCATAACACAGACCTTCGAGTTCCTTCCCAATAACTCATTCCACAAGCTAACAGTTGATTCTGATCATTTCCAGCGCATTGAAAGGTTTATAGTCATCCTGCTTGACAAGTTGAGCCCTTTAAGAGCCCTTTAAATTCTATAAACAAGACAAGAATGGAACTCTTCAATAAGAACAACAGAGACATGGACAGGCTTCCACCAACGCAGGTTTACATGACAGTTTTTTTGTAGAGTTTCCGTTTTGGTTTTCATCTTCGAATTTTTATCATTTTTAAAACAAAACATTTTGATCCTATTATTCTTGAAAGGATGCCCTTCTTCAACATGTCAACCGCTCAATCTACCAAGCTGGAATCTGGACAACCAGTGTTGACTCACAGCAGATAGTACCATCCCCTAAAGAGTTCTCCTGGAAAAAAGAGGACGGTGCATGGGTTCCGAAGTGGATAAGCATCCCTGAAGTATCAAAAGCATGCAGAGAGCTCATTCGGTATACTTGCAAAGGAGTATGCAAGAGATGCAAGTGTTCCAAAGCGTCGTTGGAGTGCACACCACTTTGTAATTGTAAATGTGTCAACACTGTAGATAACTCCTGAACAGTCGTTTATTATTAGCAGAACAGTTAAACAATGCAAAAAATTAAGATATCATTTTGATTGTGCAAAGCTGGCACTTTGTCCATTAAGGCTCATGTCACATTTTCGCACTCCTTGGAAATCAGCAATGTGTACTTGGAAGATGACCGAGTGTAGATTGGGTTCTATTGCTTAGGATGTGATTCCGTTGAGACCTAAATGTTAGATTATAACGATCACAATTTTGAAAGATGACTTTAAGATCTAACTTTTAAATGGATATGTAACAGGAAGCGACCTGTATGTAATTATCATTGGCCAGTCTTGGCAATGACAATAAACGTGGCCGCACTTACAGAGAGGAGACTGGGCACCAGATAGTTTGTTCGTTAAACTAATGTAAATAGCTTAGTAATTACTTAAAATCACCAATTTCTCTTTAAAAAATCCATTCTCATGTTTGTTCAAGCCCAAATTACATGAAAAGAACACCTGCCACATCCTACCACAGGAAGCCCAATTGGCTATCACAGGTAAAATTTAAACACCCGATTTATCCTTAACTAGAACCTTTTGCAATGGGCACCCCCTCCAGTATTGATCCGTAAGTGCTAAAGAAGCTCTGTGCCAAATTTGGTGCTTTTGTCACTTCTGTAATGATCCGGTCCTTTTTTTGCACTAAGAGACCTGACTATATGATCTATGCAGGTAGCAAAATTTAAATGTCCCTTTCTTTTGCTTTGTTAGAAACCTGATGAGACAAAAGAAACCAAAAGAAATCAACTTCAAAGGTAATCATTTTTCTCAAGTACTTTTATATGTATCAGCTTGTGTGAAAACAATGCTTAGATGTGCGTGAATAATTATTTAACACTTCGTTTGTAATCTTAAACTAATCTGTCATATTATATGCTTAGATATGAGGCAGGCTAATCGAGCGATATTAAGAGAGAAACACCCTGTGCCTACCATTGAAGAGACATTGCAAGAAATTTCAGGGGCAAAAGTGTTCTCCAAGTTAGATTTGAACATGGCATTTCACCAAGTAGAACTTGCTCCAGAGTCAAGAGACATTACCACTTTTGCCGGACCTAATGGTCTTTACCGCTACAAACATCTGATATTTGGAGTCAATATGGCCACTGAGAAGTTCCAACACATCATCTGGCAGGTATTCAAAGATTGCCCTGGCGCTCACAATATTCACGATGATATCCGTGTAGCTGGTGCTACTGAAAAACAACACGACGAAAGGTTGAATCAAGTGATGAAGAAATTAGAAGAGAGTGGCTTCACACTGAATTATGGCAAGTGCCAGATCGGTGTGAGTAGCATGGAGTACCTTGGTAACGTGTTAACTGACGAGGGATTACAAGTATCCGATGACAAAGTTAAAGCAATTGTAAAAGCGCCAAGACCAAAGGACCAGTCAGAGCTGCCAAGCTTCCTTGGTTTAGCAAATATTGTTCAAGGTTCATTCCAAGCTTCGCGATCATTGCCAGCCCACTGTGGGATCTGACCAAATCACATGACAAATGGAAATGACGCACTGCTGAAGAGAAGGCTTTCCAAGCAGTCAAAATGCAGCTGACGCAGGAACCAGTCATGGCATTCTTTAAAACAAGGAGCAGAGACCTGTGTCACCACAGATGCCTCACCAGTAGGTACCAGAGCTGTCTTGGAACAAAAGCAAGATGATGGCCTGTACAGACCTGTACACTATGCTAGCTGAAAACAAACTCCGCCCAAAAGCAGATATTCTCAGTTTGAGAGGGAGGCAGTGGCAGTGAAGTGGGGCTGTCAAAAATTCTTCCTGTACATCCATGGAAATTAGTTCGAAATTTGCACTGACCATAAGCCGCTGGTCACTGTTTTTGGTCCACATTCAAAACCACCTTCAGCCAGAATTGAAAGATGGTTGTTATACATGCAGCAGTTCAAGTTTAGCATCAGACACATCCCTGGCAGAGAAAACGCCGCTGACGCATTGAGCAGACTGCCAGTACATAGTGCTTCTGATCCAGCCAACAAGCAGACAGAAGAATATGGACGCACCATCGTTGCTGATGCCATACCTGCAGCATTAGCACCTCGCCAAGTTGAGACAGAATCAGAGCAAGACCCTACCCTGCAACTGGTTCGCCATGCCATAACCTCTGGTGATTGGTCGAAACTCCAGGGAACAACCTACAAAGCCATTAGAGATGAACTCTGGATAATGGGACAGCTGGTTATGAGAGGAAACAAAGTTGTCACTCCAGAAACGTTGTGGAATCAGACCATTCAACTTGCTCATGAGGACCACCAAGGGATGGTGCAACCAAAATCTCGATTAAGAGAGAAAGTATGGTGGCCAGACCTTGACAAAAAAGTTGAAAAGTTAATCCGAGCCTGCTACCAATGCCAACTGGTTGGACCCAGACCAAAGCTAGAACCAATAAGGTCAACATCACTGCCCCAAGGCCCATGGAGTGAAATTGCCGTGGAGATTCCAAAGAATGGACACTTGCTCGTTGTAGTTGATTATTATTCTAAGTGGCCAGAAATAGCTTTTCTGACCAAGACTGATGCAGGACATGTGATCAAATGTATGGAGAGCACGTTTCACACCCATGGTTTGCCTGAAACCCTCAGAAGTGATAATGGTCCCCCGTTTGCCTCATGAGAATTTGAAGGATTCCTTGAGTATTTATCGATTGATCACAAGAAGGACATCCCGTATTGGCCCCAAAGTGATGGTGCAGTACAGAGGCTCAACAAAACCGTCCTGAAGGCAATCAAAATAGCACAACTACAAGGCAAGGATTGGAAGAGAGAAGTACAAGACTTTCTTTTCCAGTATCGCAGCACTCCCCACACAGTCACTTCACTATCTCCAGCTCAGCTTCTTATGGGCAGAAAGTTAAGAGATAAGTTGCCACAGGTTCAACCTTCTCTTGATCAGGCTACTGAGGCAGAGTGGAAAATTCTTCTCAGAGAAAGGTATGCTCGCAGGAAGCTAAGAGAGGAAGAGTATGGTGACTCAAAGAGACATGCCACAATAAGTGACATCGCAGAGGGCGACATGATCCTACTACGTCAGAACAAGTTGTCACCAACATTTGAGCCCGAGCTGTATAGAGTGGTACAGAAGACTGGAAATCCAGGTATCATTGAGAATTCTGCTGGCCAAAGTAAAATGAGAAATACTGAACACATAAAGAAGTTTGTAGACCCAGGAGCTGAGACAGGTGCTTCAGGAACTGAGCTCCCCGCTCCATCAGAAACAACTGACACACCCAAAGAAGGAGCTAGTTTTTAGCAAGATCCAATGGATAGAATTCAACCAGACTCCCAAACACAAACTGTACCTCCTGCAGCTCTAGAAAGGCCAGAGAGTAGTCCAGTCAGAAAAAGAGAGAGCTGTAAGTGGATGAAGGACTTTATTTGCCAAAAGTGACTGAACTGTTAAGACTGTTTGTTTTGTATTAATTGTTGACATTTTATTCATTCGTTTTTAGACATTGAACTAAGAGAACCCAGATTAGTTCATTTGTTTTTATTAGACTTTGTGGGGCTCTTTATTAAGTTAGGGAGGGATGTAGCGTATGTCCATATATGGTATTTCCTTATTTGGGAGTGACCATGTGCTTTTGTAGAGAGAGGCCACCTTGAATGGAGGATTAAAAAACGTTGTGTTGTTAAATCCTGCCTCTGTTTGTTTCGCAAATGTTACACATGGAACAAAAGGCATTAAATTAAAGACTTTTCCCAAGGTTACATAATCAGCCTTTGTGGTGTGGTGCAGTCTGATAAGGTATAGTCGTGTCGACCGAAGGTGTTAGGTTTGAGTCCTCCTCAGTGCCTCATCTTTTCACCTTCTTCCCTTCCCGTTTTTTGTGTTGTTTTCTGTAAATATATAACTGAATAACTGTTATTTAATAGAGTTCAATAAACAGTAAAAGTAATGGTGTCTAGAGAAAAGATAGTACACCGTATATTAAATATATGGATAAGCAATCTTTCTATCATTTAGTACAATTTACTGTCGGAAAACGAGCGTTGATCATTTTCTAAACAAGGTTCCCAAGATTTTTTTTATAGACTGATAGTAATTATTACTTCCAGCATGTAAATTAGACATTCAATGACATTTTCGATTCTTTTAAGCTCACATAAGTAGATGGATTCCTGCTTAACTAACGTCAGTTTCAACAGAATGTGCTGCAGCATTACCGGAGGGTGTAATTTGAAGGTTGCAGGTCAGAAATTGGAAAAAGAGTTAATGTCCTGAATGGTTTACAGATCATTTCCTAGCTCTAAAACAGAACATTACAATGATGTTTTGGTCCCGAGTATCATTTTCTTCACAGGGTCACGCAAAACCAGAAATATCAGATCTCGGTTCTATAAATTGATTCTTTAGTCTGAGGTCTTTCGAGGCAATAACAAAGGTTTTAAAATTGTGAGACCAGCTGCTGTCCATGTCATTGCTTCTGGCATTGCTAGCATAGTTACAGCATAGTTAAGTGACAACACAAAACAAAAATATATGATCTCGAATTCGAACTACAATTGAGAAATTCTGCTTTATAGTGTACTGTGGTGCTATGGCCAGTCATTGAATTCAAAACTTACCTAATAAAGAGGGATGCGAAATCTAACTCCCTCCAAAACATTATTTAAAACCTTCTTGTCTTGAAAGATCTGGAACTAAAGGATCTTTTTACAGAACTGAGATTTGAAATTTTCAGTTTTGCTTGACCCTGTCAAGAATGTGATATCACCAAAACATCATTGTAATGCCCTGCTTTAGGGGCTCAGGAAGACCTGTAAACCATTCGACCTGTGACCTGCCCCCTCCAAATTACACCCTCTGGCAGCATTACTATCTTTTAAAGCTGGTTTTCACTCATGACCTAGTGAAAATAAAAAATCGGAGTTGTAAGTGGAGTCATAAGTGCAACGGAATCGGAGTCAGAAGAATCAGAACGTTTCCATTTCTTCTGATTCCACTTGTGACTCCGTCGCTTACGTTCCACTTATGATCTAGTAAAAACCAGACAATCTGGTTTTCACTGGATCATAAGTGGAACATAAGTGATGGAGTCAAAAGTGGAATCAGAAAGCTGTTTTCAATACATCATAAGCTCTACGCTTCTGATTATGACTCCAACTCCAACTCCGTCACTAGGGAAAACTAGCCTTTAGATACCCAAGTTAAATGTTAGAAGTTTTATTCCATATTTTGCGATCAGGATAGACCAAGTTTCCAAGTTATTGTTTACTGTTCATTATAACTATACATAGAACCACTAAATGAGTAGATTCACACCAATTCTATCCATAGCAATTTCTTTAACTTTTTATCTGCTCACTTCTCATTTTCAAAATTTCTTAACTTGAATCTTACGTTAATGATAATAATTAAAAATTTAGGATGCAACTTATCCATGCAAACACGAACAAAAGCACATAACTGACGTAACTGTTAAAAGAAAATATAAGCTAAAATGAGCATAATAATAATCAGGGGCACCCAACGTCAATTTTTGGAAAATATCTGTTCGGAAAATGATCTGAGACATGAGGAGCCAGATAAAATGTTAGTTTGAGTGACGGTTGCTATGACTGATTTCCTGTTTTAATATTTCTAAGTCTAGAGGGGATTAAGAAATCAGTCAACAGATTGTCAATCACAGCGGGGTCTCTGTTTTCTTTAGCTTCGTGATGAAATTAAAGATGCCTAATATGCGCCCGCAATAATAAAGTTCATTCTCTACTGCTTTAAGACAGCACGGTCTTTTCAAATCATTTCATTCAGCGTAGCCGGACACGAGACCTTCGGAGTCTGCCAAGTCATGGAATGCATGCGTGTTTTTTCTCCTGTCCTTAATCGAGAAAAACACTGGTATCTTGTTCATTTGAATTTACCTCATTTAAACCCAGCAAAGTTTTTTTTTCAACTATCGTTTTTAAGTTATTTTACCCAAGAGGTTACCAAAGTTTCGGCTTCGCTCCTAACATCAGAGGATGGCTCAAAAAATATTTCAAGCTTTCCAATGCAAACCAAGAAGTATCAATCATAACATCGTTTGGCTTTCATGTTGGCCTGCTGAACGGCAAAAATAAGGTGGAATTAAGCAAGGACTTTGATTTTTTCCACACTCTTCTTAATTTATACGACTTAGGAGATGCCCGCGCCAAAACAGTGAAAATGCCTGCCAAATGCCCGCCAAATCCAATCTGGCGCTATTTTCCGAAAATTCTAGCATCAATCTGACAGGGGTTTTAGTCATGGACTCATTATGGCAGCAAATTTCTCAACAAGACAAATGCATTGAGAATGTTCGTAGGAGCTTGAAATCCACTGAAGAAAAAATTAAAATGCTTCAGTACGAACTGAACCGTGGCGAAAATGCAAACAGTGTTGTGGATGACATGGATGTGGCAACTCTTAATGAGCTTGAGGGTGATGCTCTTCTTTCATTGACTGAGAAAAAAAGAAGAATGAATACAAGAGTGAGAAACATCTTCCGAAGTCTTCAAGATGTGGCGGAAAAACATTGTGAGAGTTCGTCTTCAGATAAAGAAGCGCGTGATATCTTGGGTGAAATCGCGGATGATTGTTCAAGAAAAGGGGGTGGGAAAGGAAGTGAAGATCATTTTATCCGATTGCCTTTTCCAGGACTTCGTACAGTCGATGGCAGTCCCTGATTGGGTGCTGCTATACTTCAAGTTGAGTGCCTGTTTGCCTGATGAGGCCTAGCAAATGCTTTTAAACCTGACAAGGCTTGGAAACACTGGGGTAAGCTGAGTGTTTTGCTCTTACAATTGTAACCGTAAATTTTTTTAAAGCCGACTTTTTCCAGATTTTGAATCATATAGTATGGTGAGGATTAGTACACTGTGTGGCCTAAATTATTGAGCCATTTTTTCTGTCATAATTAAATAATCATCGTGCTAATTACAAAAAAAAAGTTGTAAATGATTTAAGCTGAACTATGAAAAAGGAGTTATTATTCCGGTTCAGTGGTTTCAAGTTCAGAAACAACACCATTTAATAATGCACAGGCTTAATTTGTCTTTTGAAATAAGGCATCAGTGTCTTGCACTCATACAATATGACTATTGACTGTAATCTGCAAGGAACGTCAACATTAATTCTGAGTGCAAATTCTAAAAGTTGCCTCCATACCTCACATTTCCTTAGAAATGCCAATGCTTAGGAACAGATCCTCATGAGACATGTGTGAAATGCTTCCAGCGTTGCAAAGGAAACATTGGAGCGTAAGTTAACTGTTTTGGAGTACTATTTTATTAATTTGGGGTGTAAATATTTAACATTTAATGTATTCTATTCTAAACATATCACCCCCAATACTATTACCCCTACAGTTGTATCTTAAAAGTCAGCAATAGACCTTGAATGGGAAAATAGGGAGCTGCGAGCTGCAGTCTGGTTTTTCAATGTTTCATTTTCTGTTATTGATATAACTGCACCTTTACTCTTGTTATAAAAACTGTTAACACCTGTTTGTTCGAAAGAAATCCCCACCAACAGATTTGTAGGTAGTGAAAATATGGCCTTAGCTTGCAAAATCAAGTATCCATGACTGATATCAATTTCTCCTAACAACATCAGCAGAGCATCAAAGGTAAACATTCTGAGAATGCTCAATTGATTACCAAAAGGGAAAATGCTTGATCCGTTACCAAATTCTCTCAATTATTCTTAAAAGAAATGCATGGAGATAAGTCTGGAGAATTTGTGTGTAGATCTTGGGCCTTAAAGGGTTAATCCCTGATAATCAGTCAAGTAGGTTTACCTAAACTCTATATGACTATTGAAATAGTGATATCAATCTATTCACATAATATGATGAAAATTTTATAAATTCAAAGATTTTTGCTAGAGGAAGACTTTAGCAACATGAATCACTGTGCACTCCACTGTGAAATGCAGAACACAACGCAAATACTTGGTTCTATTGGACTGATGTCATACAGATCTAATGCCTTGAAAGATCTGAATTTAAGACTCTGAACTAGGACCTGGAACATTCAAAGACAGGAAACCTGTGTTGACAGAAGTAACATTAAAGTCAGCTCCATGTCAGGTGAGACTAGTTTAAGATGAAATTTAAATTCTTGCTGTTGATGGCCAGGTTTTGACGGTCATCTTCTTGCTAGCTGATTATTAATTTGTCTCATTCAGTCGTTTGATTTGCTGTTTTTATAAGTAGTAAGTCAATTAACTAGCTAGACTACCTGGCTACCCCCCCCCCCCCCCCCCCCTTGCAGAGAAAATTTCCATATTAGCTGGCACCCTTTATTTTTGTTTTACTCTGTTTATTCTAAAGTGTAATGTGCATGTTTGAGTTAATTTTTTATCTCAGGTAATTTTTGTTTTTGGGTACAGTAATGTATGCTAATGAAGTTGAAACAAAGGAAAAATATAAATTACCAGAGACAAAAAATAACTACAACTTGCATCTACAGACTGTTAACTCTAAATGGACACCTCTATACATCAATTTTTGTAAGATGAACACCTCTTTGTAACGGACACAGCCTACTGCCTCCCTACCTTTCTTAATTATTCCCTTTAGTTTACCCTTTATAAGATGGACATCACTTTTAGTTGGGCACTTAGTACTGATCCCAAAAGTGCCCACCATAGAGAGAGTTGACTGTGTAATATTTCTTGTTTAAGGTTCAACTGAAAGGAAATTTCTTCACAACCTTGAAGATATTGTGCGAGCAGGCCGCCTTTTGCTAAAGTTAAGCAGCACTATCATGACCAGGAAGTGGCAGAAAATTTCCTCCAAATAAGCTTTCTCTCTGTGTCAAGGATCAGAAGGTAATTAAAAACAACAAATTAAATGTAACTGAAATTTTGCAAGATTAAAACTGCTTTTAGTCTTTAGGTAGCAATCTGCATGAAGGGGGAATTTATACCAATGAAATAGTTGACAGAAAGAGTGCATTAGCTTGTGTGCCTGCGTTTTTTTCTCTGGTTAAAATAGGCTTAAAGTTAACTTTTCACTTCTTTTGAAGACTCATGTGATGCCCACCTTCACCATTTAATGAAAAATGCATTGAAGTGACTGATCAACAGGCGCTACCTCTTAACCAATGGAATTCTTGACAATCTGAGAATGTAGAAAATTAGTGGAAAACTATTTAATTATAGTAGGGCCTTCGCTGCAGTCATCTCCTATTCCCTTTGCATGTCTCCTATGCATGTTCAGTTAAAAACTAACCAGCACTTAACACACAGCCTACTTAAGAAATTATGTTGAAGTGTCAAATGAGTTAGGATCAGAATGGTTTCAATCTGAAGTTTGATTTTCAATTTCATATATCGTTCACTAAAGATCACTAACATTATGTGTATAACCTCTGGAGAAATCTATAGCACTAATATTGTTAAAAGATTTCATTTGAGGATACTAAAATTTTCTGTAGTTCTTAGGTGATATGAATTGTGATGGTTAGTTACTTTGAAAGGGATTATGGCACCCATCAAGCTAAAATCAATGTGGATTCGTCATGCACTTTATTTATGCAAGAATTACATTTTGGTGTACTCTGTATACTAGTTGTTCAACATATCTTGCTTTCATATCAATTAACTTTCATCCGGGCTGTAACATTAATGGGCTAACCCAGTGACTGACTTGAATAAAAATCCCCATACCGAAGTGTTGTTTACATGATTTATTTTATAGTTCCCTCTGCTACAAGTGTGTCTATTGGTGTTTTTTTAACTCTATTAATTTGTTTTCTAGATGCACTTAGCCAACACATTGCACCTCAGTGATCATTTTGGCACCACAAGGAACAAGGCATAGACATCTTGACTGAGTGTGATGGGAACCCATCAACAGATGCCAAACTCTGCAGTTTTGCAGCTGAACTACACATTGAACTTTTGACACTGGTATTTAAGGCCGATCTTTTTCATAAGACACTGTGCAAGACTTCATGAACTCATGGTTGTAGCAGTAACAAAGCAATTCTTTTTTCCATGCTGTTTGAACTATTGCAGAGCTTATGGCCCTGTGATTGACCAGCTGTTTACAGTCTCGTTCTGCTAGTTAATGTTGGACTGTCATGTTACAACACATTCTCTGTTCTGATTTTTCTTTAATTCTTTAAACAGATGGAAGGAGATAGCTCTTGTTATGTGGGACAGACAGTTCAATGAGGATGAAGATTTCCAATATATTTGATGTACAGGTGAGAAAATAGCCATAAAATGAAGTCTTGTTTTATTTATATTTTTTCCTTAGTTAATTTAAAGTTAAACCTCCTAACCCAGTTTGTTGAGGGGGGAGGGGGGGGGCACTGTCAAATACAGGTAACAAGGGATAGGTGAGTATAGAGAGTGGAGCGTTTAGGTCTAAAATGGGTTCTGACTTCTTTTACTGCCTATAGGCTATAAATGATTGTTGTGAAATTGAAGTTCAAAATTATCTGGTATAGGCTGAGAGTTCCAGGCTCCCAGAGAACTCCCCACTGCCTGTCGACTACTTCTAGAAAAGGTATCATTAATGTTTTTACATTTTAACTTTCATTTTATCTATTTCCGTTTTATTCTTGCTTTTTAGTGCAAGCACTGGGGTATTGTTTTGAGACATTTATTTGAAGTTTCCCTAGGAACTGGCGACTATGGTCACCTGACTGTGGAACATGCACCCATGCGCATGCGCCGATTCAGGCCAATGACGAGGTACTCCAATCAAGGTTTTGAAGCTGCACATAAGCTCCAGAGGTAACTTTACTCCAGAGCTACAAACCATGATTGTCTCATACCAGCCTCATCATGTAAGTTGTTTAATAGATATTGCTCCTTTGATGTCATTTTATGAGAGGGGGTGCCAATTTTGATCACTTTTCTTCATGTTATGTACTTCCTTTTTAATCTTCCACAGTGGAAGAAATCTTGACGCACAACTATGCTGAACGATTACTTACATTGAGCTCTTCTTTCAGAAAAGCTGGAGAATCTATAACATCAGGTACTTGTGAGCATGCGATATTATGGTCTTCCGGTGTACTGTCTTTGTGTGCGGTTCGTACTTGTTCAGATTGTGTCAGCTTGAGGCTTTTTTACTCTGTATTGTACTTCTTTAATAAGTGGAAATAATAAAATGAAATCAGAGAATTAAAGAAAAAACCAAAAATCGCTTTCTCTCATTTTTACGTTAAGATAAAGTGGGCTACTGAGGATGTGGAGGTGAAAATTAGAAAGATTAGAGATCCCCAGTCCAGACGAAGAACGAAAGCTGCCCTTGACTTTCTCATGCAAGCATCCAATTGTTCCTACAGCAAATTTGTAGAAATGCACCGCAGCCATGTACGGGAGCCCTGGATATTTGAACTGTTCTCCCATCCCGCCTTTCACGGTGTTGAAACTGCTTTGTGGCCCCACCTTTATCACAATAATACCCTGTGTGAGTCCTTCTTAGAAGGCCAAGAGACCAGGAAGAGTGGAAAAGTCTCTTTTATGACAAAAATCGCCTCTTGTGTTTCTGACTATGCCATAGAGTACAACCTTCTTCACTATCATTATGATAGGTGGCTGTTGAAAACGATCACCGCAGCCATCAATTCTGCTCAAAAGTCCAAATGTTCTCCCGCTGTAGCATTGGAGGCCAAAACCTTCAGTCATCAATACTGGGGCAACCAACACCGCCTCCTGATCGACACTGTATGGCAGTTTGGTTTCCCGGCAATTTTCATAACGATCTCACCCTTTGAATGGAGTTTCCCATTCCCTCCCTGGTTAGAACAGCTACGACGGGACACTGGCAGAGGCCCAACTGAATTAGCTGTTCACAAAACTATCCCCATCGCACACCTCTTAGAACAGTACATCTGCGAGTACCTGTGTGGTGCTAACACCGACCGATGGAAGAAGCACCTCTTTGCAAAGAAGAGCGACCCATCTGTAAATAACATGGTCAATTACTTCTATCGATGTGAGTTGCAAAAACGTGGGGCACTTCACACTCACATTCTCCTGTGGTTAGATGACATTGCAGATGTAGAATTGAGTCATTTCTCTGCCACTATCCAGTGGGGAAACAAAGAAGAAGCATTTTCTGTGTATGATTTGCAGAAGTCACGGACCAGCATTCTTCCTGTCAGGCAGGGTCCAAATGAGTCTTGCAAGACAGTGGAGAGACATACATCACGTGCGTGCATCCCTGCTCTAACAGGCTCTCTGCAGTGCTCTATGGACGTCCAATCGTCTGACGGGAAAGGCATGCTACTCAAATACGTGACGTCTTGCGTTGCCAAGTGTCATGATGTCGTAAAAACGCAACAACTGTATTCACGAGTTGGGAGCGTACCAAGCAGCCAGTCATTCTTAAAGAACATGCACCCCTGGAACCCGAAATGGTACTGCAGCTGACATCTATGAAGATCGCTTGAACGAATTCATGCACTAAGACCGTTACAGCTCCCACTCCAGATCAATGTTCTGTCCAAAGTCACTTGAAATACTTAAGTCGGCCCCCTCACCATGAAGAATTGTCTTTTCTCAAATGGTTACGCCTTTATGACCATGAGAAATCACCCCCTAAACCATACAAGGGAGGAAACACTTTAGTCGATGTTAAGCATTTCTTGCCATTCAATCCTGTATATTTCTACCAACTGTTGGTAATGAACATGCCGCATCATCACGTTGATGAACTGGTTGATGCCCGCCAAGAGCGCCCTCCTGAGCTCATCAAATATTTTGTGCCTGCACGCGAGAAGCTACCGAACATCTTGGGGTCTCGGGATGCGATCCTTCGCTATTTGTCTAGTGAGTCCCACAAATAAAGCCACATTGAGACTTCTTTATTACATCAAGTCGCTAGAAGACATTTACACCATGTGGCAGCTCAGCATCATTGACACGTTTGCCTCCTGCACGGAGTCGCAATTCGAGGTCCAATATCCCCTATCTGCTCAACAGTTAGCAATCTACAGGTTCTACTCCCTGGTACAACAATGCGACCGTCAAATCTATGGACCTTGGAGTACTCGTGGTACAGTTCCTGAAAACCAAGATGCATCCCAAATACACAAAGATCACGAGAAGTATCAGTTATTGTTAGCCTCACCTGGCACTGGCAAGACACAGGTGGTGAAACGGTTGATTAATACACTAATATGAGAAGAGTACTCCGTAATTGTCTGCGCCCCACTTGGTCTTTTAGCTACCAATTACCGCGACGAATTCTATCCCGACCTAGAAGCGGACACTATTCATGTGCTGTTTAACATCCCTGTCGCTGATGATCAGGAGTATTTTGTAAACTACCGAGTTGGGAAGTACGATTGTGTCCTCACTGATGAGGTGTCTATGATAGCGGAAGACACTTTCCAAATGGTTCATGAGACGCTTGAAAAACAGGCTCATCGACCCTTGGTCATCATTGCAGGAGAAAAACGGCAGCAGCCTCGTTACAGACCATAAATGGCCGCACTACAAACGACCTCAAAACTGGCCAACCGATCCCTCCATTAAGTCTGTCAAATACACTCCCTGCATGAGCAATTCTGCTGCACAGGTAAGTCTTATTTTGACTTCCTGCAGTATATCCGTTACCCCCAACCGGTGCAATACGTTCTCGACAACTTCCAGAAACCGTTGCTGCTATTTGATAATCCGGATATCTCCGACTACGACATCTGAGGCACGCTACGAAACATGCCCAAATGCTATGTTCCTAACAGTGTCGAGAGCAGCCGCAGCATGAGTCAATAAGATTGTCATCAAGCGGGTGTTTCAAGAGACAACGCCACTTTCTCCGATTCCTCTGTAAAATCAGCCGGCCGAGTTTTTCCCCTATAAGAACATGCGCACCGTGGTGACACAAAATGTGGACAAACACACAGGAGTGGTCAATGGGCAACAAGCACTTATTCTGAACCACGGCAACACCTTACTCCTGGAATTCCCCAATGGCCAGAAGACGTTCACCTATCCCGTCAGTACCCTCTCGAAGGACGATTTCCTACAAGTCCATTATCCGTAAAATCCTGCCTACGCCATGACCATATGCAAGACGCAAGGAGCAAACATTAACTCGTGGTGTGGTTGGAATCTCCACTCCCCAAAGGCATGGGCTATGTAGCTCTCTCGCGCGTTCGCAAAAGTGATGACATCAGGATCCTAACACCTATTAAATCCGAACAGTTAACGCCAGCTTCTGACTAGCACCATGATGTATCAACAGGTCTGAATTGTTTTTACCCTGTGAACCACTCATTGGCATTCTTCTTTGTAAGGAAAACTATGACATACTATCCTCGCTATTCCTGAGACTTCCTATTATGGACACTTGTTCATAGCTCCAGCTACTCTCCGTACGTTCCTCAGACCAACAAAGCCACAGAGATACACATACCTCACTTGGTCTTACCCTGTACTGTGTTTCAAGAAGCTGACAAGGTTCCTTTTTTTCCAGATATGTCTCCAAGAAACCAGAACCCATGGATGCCGGAGGCCAAGACTGGGGTCAATTACTTTAAACACATTACTAAACATCTGTTAACGCCTTACGGGAAGACCTATGGAATACTCACAAGTAGAGAGATCATAGACAAAATGTTCCACTGGAACAATGAGTGGCTCACAAGGCCCAATTATGCAATCAGCGAGTTAGCGGACACGCTCTATTCCAATGCCGCGACTCTAGCAGAGTAGCGCGACAAGGTCTTCTCCCACAAAGTAACCGATGTCATCATTCAGAAGATGCGACCTATCAAAGACATCCTACAACGTTTTAACAAAAAGGACTCCTCGACAGCTGAGGAACCAGACAAGCGCGATTCAGCCAACTTAATGAAATTCATCGAAGATGACACAATGAAATCGCTTTCGAAGCATCTTTTTGCTGCTTCAGAGGCTATGTTCTCCATCGCCACTCACATGATGACTCTACAAACTCTATTTAGCCACCCCACAGAGTTTGCAAGGAAACATAGGGAATCGCCGGAGGTCCAGGGATTCAAGCAGAACCCCAGCAGGGAATCCATGGTGGCCTACGTTGCTTCCCAAACCTTGACACATAAGGATGTTTTGCCCCAAGACGGAGAGGGAGCTAACGTCTGGGACGTGCTAACACAGACCTTGTCACAGCGACCGACACCAGATACCGACGCCTATTGGCAAGGTACAGAGGAAGATGATGTGTATGATCCCCAGGACGACGAAGAAGACTATGAAGTGCCACCTCCACGTTCCAGAAGGCACCGTAGCCACGTCTTAGATGACGAAGACGACCAGGCTGAAGACGAAGAGCCGTTTAATACCACAGAGTCCTCTGGGGGACATGCGCTGTCTATTACCCAACCTGACCCAAGCCCTTCCACGAGCCGGGAACCCTCAGCTGGGCTCAGAAGGGAAAAACTCCTGTCTCTAGGAAAAGACCACACAGCACGAGCAATGTGTGGGAGGCTTTCAGCCTTACCGGCGCCGCAGCCAGCAATTCCACCTCAACCACTGCTCCCGCTACAAAGAGAAGAGGTACTGCTGTACATGGAAGAGGAACTAGGGCGGCCAAGACATCCAGTACTTGGGGACGTGGTAGAGGAACCAGAGCAAAGACAGGAAAGGCTAGCAACCAACACATCTTCTTTGACTGAGCCGCGGTAACCACTAAAGCACTGACACGAAAGCGCTTCATGAGGATCTGTTCAACCCATTGTGTTTATGTAACACTAGTGTGCACAAGACTTCCAATATGGTGCTCGTCTTCACACTATAAACACTAAGAATCTGTAACTAATGGTATTACAAGCCTTCTTCGTTTACTATCACTTCCAATGTTTATCAACCTTTTACCACACTAATGGCCGTTGTCCAGAGATCAGTAGTTTCTTCCCTATGGATCACTCGTCTCTACATCCCTAGGAAACACTACTTGCATCTTCGCAATGTATGCACCCGTTTTCCACTTTGTACTAACGAAGGAGAACGCTCCAAAATCCCTTTATTCCTAGTTACCAGTTAGTTGCATTTGTACAACTTCGCATGCTCACGTTATGTCGTTTTCCACGGCTCTTCCAGTCACCATATCACCACGAGCTAGTTATCCTTTTCTTTTTTGCTTTAGCAGGGTGGGCGGGTGGGATACCGTACCTATTACCATGGCTATGGATGGAGGAAGAAAAGCGTCCAATGGTCTGATGAAGACAAAGAATGGATCGGGTCCATTAACAACTTGTTTAACATGATGCTAGGAAGAACCATCTTGATTTCCAGCAGACCACAGATACAAAATACTGCCATGTTGCCCCCCTTTCAATGCCTGGCTACGAGTACCATCACCAGAAGTGGGAAGACGAGTATTCAGAACAGGAAAAGCAAACACGTCCCCAGTCCCCTCTGAGCCTCCAAAGAAGTTGGCTAAGCTGTCTTCCAAACAACCTTCCGCTAAGCACCAGTTTCATTTAAAACCAGGCAATCATTCAGTGATAAAGAAATTCATAAGCCAGTCACCCTATCAATCAATCAATTAGGGCCCCACGTGTCCCAGCTTGGGGAGGTACATTTGGCAACATTACCCTTGTGAATACTTGCCCTATTGATAATTTCCTCACAATGGTCTATATCCATTTTAAAGAAGTCCCGGAGACCTTAAAAAGTTTATCCAATTTGTCAGAATCATGGGCTCAAGATATGATAACCATACAACATTTATTCGACGAGAATTAATTTACTCGAGGAAAGATAAGGTGGCTGACTCATTTTCCACAGTTTTATTTTAAAGCCACAAGTGGCGTCATTAACGTCTGGGGTAATGAATTTGATCTTTTCTGGAAACGATCTGATTCTATCCTAACAACATTTGCTAAATCAACATGCTCATCTCATCACTGCCCAAAGAAAGAGGACATATCTCTGGCCTCTGGAGTAAACCTGATGGAAGTTGCATCACAGAAGGGAACAGAGACATACATCAAAGCTACTGTCTGAGAATGGCTAATGCCCGCTCCCAGCCAGTGCGGTAGTCACTTCAGCATAGCTCCACCTGTAACTGGCGATACTGTTCTTGGACCACAGACTCTTGACCTCTCCTCTGGGAAGCTTTACCAACCCTTTGTTTGTAATGGTGTCCATACCTACAGCCAGAGAACATTCTGTAATGAAATGCCCTTTGCCTTGCCGATTCCTTTGCACCATTTTTCTTCAAAAGGTCTGATTACAGATCCCATAATCTGCCAGATACTATTCGTTTGCAGAACAGACAGTACCAATTGGGAGGCTGTACTTTCTGGGATGGAACACATTAAAATGGCTGCTTCAGATTCAAATCTCAGTGGTTCGCATATGGTGGTCCACCTAAGAGTAGATGCCGCGGATCCGGAGTTTTACCCTGGCCTCTGATAACCAAAAGATCTCACGGTTTTACTCTCTCTTCTTGAGTGTACTTCGAGGTTAGCTCCGATAAGTATGTGTCCTTTTTGTATTTAAATTATTTTGGAGAGCGAAAATGATGTTTTCAAATCCAGAATTTGTCGAATTTCCTTTCATCACAAAGATAAGACAATTTGCTGCTTAAAATCAAAGGCAATTAGGAGGTGGAAGTTTTATCCACTCTTATTTTGGGCGTGTCGCCTTCGCTTGGTGCATTAAACTTTCCACCTCATTTACCTTCCAGTCATACACAAAAAAGGAATTGTGCGCTTTCAATTTTGAACATTAAAGGCAATTAGGAGGTGGAAATTTTATGCCCTCTTATTGTGGGTGTGTCGCCTGAGATGAGATGTGATCGGGTGTGTCGCCTTCGCTTGGTGCATTAAAATTTCCACCTTTTTTCTCCTTCCTTTTTTAAATAGGTTTTATTTAGAAGTTTTCCCTGCTTCACATTCTTTTCTGTTAATGGGTGCGTCAATATCAACTATTGTATGAACGAATTCCCACATTTGTTTCTCTATCGATTTTTATTTTACGCAGATTTTCGTAAAATGGAGGTCTTTCTTTGGAGGCAAGGAAGGCAATGGCAAGAGCATCTGGTTTAGCAGGCTTTCAAAACAGCCTGTCAGAGCACCCTACCTCGATAAGTAAAGTGATATGCAAAGAAACTGAGGGCAGAGCCACTCAAGAGTTGGAAATAATATGGTGGCCAAATTTATCACAGACAACTAGTTGCGGTAAATTTCAGATGCGCTTTTTCATTCATAATGCTAGTTTCACAAAGAGAGATTTTGGAATTGTGGAAAGTGTGATGTGACACGACATTTGAAAACTTGCAAAATTGCAAAACAAAGGGGAAAAAGTGCCTTACCTGGCAAAGCAGGATGGAGAGCTTCACCAATCTGTTCAGCTACGGAAGCAATCCACCCGTGATGCGCTAATTTCTCTGGGCTCTGGAAGTGTTACTGCACTTTTAGAGCAGTCGTAGAAATTTAAACAGGTCCTCTCTACAACCAGATGGTGACTCTTGAGAGCATGATTTAAAGTCGTTTTAGTAGACTTAAAACATCAACATCAAAAACAAGAAGGACATTTAACGTCACAAGAAAAACGAGTTGCCATTTTTCAGTTAAGGGCGAATAACTTTTACTTGTCTTAGAAAGCAACAAAGTAAAGTGATACTGAATTTTGACATAATGACTAATTATTTTGCAATTTCAAGTACATTCACCTTCAATGAACTTTGTTTTACTTTTCACAATTTCTCTTTCACGAGATGTTTTAACCATCAGGGGAAAGGGGTTATCAATACTCAGAGACCCTCTGTAAGGGCTAGTAGAAAACATATCAATACGCTTGAAAGCCTGTCTTTAAGTTATTGGTTTCAATTACTAGAACATATTGTAATACAGTTAAAATACGTAACACCAATGGCGCCATATCTTCCCTTTTTGATGTCAAGAGCTTCAGCCATTTTAACTGCAGTAAGGAGACTACGTATCCCAAATCAGACCTTACAGGTGGTGGGGCCTACATGTCCCCTCCGCCAGTTTTACAATAAAATTACAACTTTCACAACTGTGTTGTATGTCTTTTCTCCCCACTCTTGAACAGTTTGCACGTACTCTCTTACCAGTCAGTAATTCAGTCAGTCTCACCCTCGCATGCTTATTTCGAGTAGCTTAGGATGGATCAATCGAAAAAGGAAGGTGCTCCTATTAGACGAAGACATTCGAAAGAGGACAAGAAGAAATATAGGGAATTAAAAAGAGAAAAAAGAGGAAGAATGCCACCAGGGTTGAAGTGGAAGAAACTCTCCTGTGCGAGGTAAAAAAAGCTGTGAATGCTGGAAAGACCATGCCAAAATTTAGCACCAGGGCCCAGACTATGGTTCAAATGGCTGTAAGCAAAACTGTACACCAAAGTACACTTTTCACTCCCAGTCTTAGATTGATTTCCTTCCTCGGAAAAGTGGGTCAGCAGCCAAACATTCTCCAGTGTGTAAGGTGCAGAGTTCAACCACTCTTTTGATGTGACCAGCTGACAAAGATATAGTGCTTGGGGAAGGGACTCGCCTCATGTACTACAATGGAAAATCTTTCCGTGGCGCTGTAAAAAGAGTCCAAACGAAATGACTTGTACGAGGTAAAGAAGGAGGCAGAGGTTATTGCAGAACTGCAATGTGAACACCATGAAACTTGCCTTCTTTTTTTGGGCATTTGCACAAGAGAAAAACCTTATATAATAATAACTCAGTTTTATGGAGAGGGCAGTAAGTCTTATTCACTACATGAGGCCATTAAAAATGAAATTTTTTACATAAATGATCTAGGGAAATTTTTCAAATCAATTGTTGGCGCTCTCAAGTACGTACATGAAGCTGAATGGCTCCAAAATGACATAAAAGAAAATAATGTGATTATGCATAAATCAACCATGGGATGGAAACCAGTTTTAATTGATTTTGGGAAAGCCAGGCCACGAGGAAACCCAGAGGTACTGTTTGACTGATAACCAAAAGGCCTATTACAAAACTAATTATCCATGGATCGCACCAGAGGTTATTGCAGGAACACACCTTTAGTCAGAAGAAAGTGATATATTCTTTTTAGGGATACTTTTGGAAGGTATGTTAGCCAAATTTGTTGGAAAGTTTTTTGGACAAGTGTACCCTTCCTCAGCCAAGTCTCAGGATTTCTCTCGAACAACTCAATTGGGCATTATAAATAATCAGCAGGGAGTTGTGTTAAGGCAATTTTTTTAGTTATTAAGAGACTATATTCAACACTTTTTCTTGCTTTTTATCCCTGCTTTTAAAATAAGAGGAATGAAATGTTGTTATTAACCACATTAGTCGTTATAAAGAAGGAATATCTTGCGAATGTAAGCTAAAATAGAAGTTAATTACTATAATTACTAGTTGCTACTTGGCAAATTAATGTTTATTTTTCTCTGCAGTTGTAAAGTACGTTTTGATACTTACTTGTGAACAGAACCTGGCTTTCCTCACACCGTTTTGTGCTATACCTAAATTGTCATCTTCATCACTGTGCTCGATCTTGTCAAAATGAACATGAACATATTTTGGCCAGTTGAATTTCTATTATATTCTGCAGTTGAAATGGACCGCGTATTTTTTGTAAAGCCTATTAAACTTGATAGTATGGTAGTTTAATACTATAATGCTGTGATATTGCTCCACTCTGTGCTAGCTAAAAATTTATTGGACCAGAAAAAATAAATGAGCGCTGACAGAATACTTCAGCATGTTGAAATATAACCCAACGCCAGGTGAAATAGAGGTCATCATTTGAGGGTAAATGATGGTTTTGAACTGTCAACGGAAGCTACCGAAATAGCATTAAACAATAGGCATCTGTGGAGAATGCGGAAAATTTTGGTGGGCAAAATTGGTTGCTAAGACTAGTGGCTCGCCATGCAAGAATTATCGGAACATTGTTGTGAAATTACTTGCTTACCTGCCTCTCCTAGGATTTTCAAGATGGATGTGAGGGGGCAGCTTGTTACATAAACAAGGCGCCACTCATCGTACACTTTGGCGTCGTTGTTGTGGAACTGATTAAGTGTAAATGCGGAGGAATAGTAAGAAATGAAATATGATAAGAGTAAGGTGTTAATTTGTCAAATTTTGGGATTTGTCAGGATACTCTGAAAAGAGCCATATCCAAGAGGCCTACTTGCCAAACACTAGCATTTCGGGACAAATTGTCTTTGCGATAGTAGCCCAGTTATGCTCTGATGACTCCATACAAATCCTTCTAAATTTGACTTGGGTCTAAACGTTTAGACCTAAGTCAAATATGAGGTTACTGGCGGTGAATAACAAGTCTAACAAAACAAACAGTGAAAAAAGAATTCTCTATTTTTCTTAGTCACATCAGGCTTCAAAAACGGCACAGCAGTCTCTGATTACTGATTAAAGATATGTAAGGCATGGGTAAAGAGTCAATTGCGTTGAGCATGGAATTGGCTGAAACTCAATGTTACGAGTTCGAATGTTTTGAGGATAATTATTCACTGACTATCAGCCCACAGGGAGGTCAGATTAACACAAGGAAGTTTAATACCAGAGGAACATAGCCTTTACAGAGCTTTAAAACACAGCATCTGCCAACACAAGCTTAACTTGAACTTAAGGAAAACTAAACAGCCCCTGCGAATAATAATAAACTCTCACTTAAACTTCAGATATCTTAAGGCTTCCGCCAACTTGTAAACACAGAAATGGAAAATCGACCTTCGTCACACTTGACTAAACACAGCAGTCTGGCTCGTGGGAAAAAACTTAGTTCACCAAAAGAACTCGCTTGGAACTTGTATACCATTTGATATAAGGTTCTAGAAAATACTAAACAGGCGAATAGTGGTAGCTTTTCGACATATTTTATGATTTCAGTAACTGATACAAATCTGCTGACTCATGCTGAAATGCAAACATGCCCTAATTAATTATTCATGGTAACTCTTAGAGAATGCCAAAGGATATTACACAGCACCTTTACATGATGAATGTATTTGGAGTCGACAAAAATGTTAGCGAAATGAAATTAATCCTCGCTCGTGTAGGTGAGTAAAATATTTTCCATGACCTGATATAAGAACATCTATGTTTTCGCTACCAAAACAGTAAGTAACAATTGACTTTGTAAACTGTAGGGATATTCTGTGAGTATGAAACAAAGAATAATCTGATGATCTGCCCGCACCATCGCGATGTATATGGTCTTCGTTGGCGGTCCAACAAAAAATATTGTGCAGTTCCACCCGGGATGGCCGCCCACAAGTCTGCCACAGTAAAGGGCGATAGAGGAATCAGCTTTGCCCAATCAGAGCTAATACATCAGCAATCTGGTACCCTTGCACCCATCGGAAGTCGTAATAGAATCAAGTGTAAGTAGGCACTGGGGTGTCAGCATCCCAGGCATCTGGGACTAGAAGGAAGTCTACGGTACCGCAAAACAAAACCAGTTTTTCCTGATACTTCAACCAATACATCTCAGTCATTTGTATCAAAACTTAAGCATCTCATTAAAATGGGTCTATAGATTTCCATCACATCCCAGATTTGCTTACTGGGCTAAATATTTTATATCGAAGAAGAATTCTTAAACAGGGAAACTTAATTTTTCTTAACCAAAACCCATCAGAAGCTAAACTTACACTTAGTGACTTGAAAGAAATGTTGCACAATCAGTCATATAATTCACTCATGTCAAAACTATTGCATTAAGTTATAAATGTTTCTGGAACTAATGCTTATTGGAATCGTGCCAAAGATGATTTAAAGTCGATCATAACTCAAGTTGAAGCTCCAACAATCTTGTGGACTTTATCCTGTGCTGACTTTCATAAGCCTGAATTTCATAACCTCTTTCACAACAACGGTGAAGTTTAAAATTCAGAAAGATGAAAAAATCTTTTTAATAACCCACATCTGCTTGACTGTTTTTTACTGAATGCACAGAACAGTTTGTGAAAAATTGGCTTCAAAATACACTTGCAGCAGAATGGTATTGGTTTAGGTATGAATACGCTGTACAGTGTGGTTCAATTCATTGCCACGGAGTAGCAAAACTTAAGTCTGATCCCAATTTGCACGAGCTATCTCAAGTAGCACTGCAAGGACATCTTACTGCTCAATCACTTCCCAAAGACCAATTGTCACCTGAAATGTTGCTCCAGAAGCATCAGATGGTTATACAAGGACTTGAAGCAGAAAGAGCTATTTGCAACTATGTAGATTTTCTTATCTCAACTCAAAATCCATGTAATGCTCATAATTGGGTTAAACCTTCAGCTCAGCCTTGTAAAAGGCAGTTTGAGGATATCCAAAGCAGTGAATAGGATAAAGATTACGAACACCTGTTGAATTCACGGCAAAAGCATACACAATGTTCTACTGCATATTGTTTACGTAAAAGAGCGCAAGAAAACGAAGTTTTTTGTAGGTTTAATTTCCCTAAAGAATGTTCTGAGAAAACGCACTTGCAATATGAAAACTTCAAATCCAAAGATGGCGTACAACACTACAAAGTGAAAGTCGTGACAAAACGAAATGATCAACGTCTGAACAATAACCAGCAAATTCAGCTGCAAGGATGGCGAGCTAACTGTATAATATTCAAGTGATCATAGACTACCATTCATGCATGGAGTACATAGCACAGTATGCATCTAAGGCTGAGAGAATATCATCTGTCGCTAGAGAGGCATTTAAATCAGTGCTTTGCGAGTCCTCAAATCAAAATTATACAAACAGAGCTTTGAGAACATTAATGATGAGGGCTGTTGGGCAAAGAGATATATAAGCATACAAGAAGTCGTGCATTAAATACTTTCCATCAAACTTGTAAGTTCTACATTTCAAGTAATAACAGCATCCCTTGACGGCTCCCGTAAAGTAAACTTGTGAAAAGATGGCACTGTGCACAGAGACTTCAGTGCTTGACTCCTATGCACAAAGAAAGGTTTATTTGATTTCCCAGGGATTTCCGAATGCAATTTCATAGAGTTTGCCTCCAATTACTGTCAAGCTAACACAGGCATTAAAAAAATAACTTCTCCTGTTGTCATTAAGACTTACCCAAACTATTCCTCATGTCTGAAAGGACCTTCTTATGGTTTATACTGTAGATACCAATTACTAAGATATAAACCATGACACCATTCAGTCAACAATGCTTGGGACAACAACGAAGCAAGTGATTCAGTTTACATTGACCAATGGCATTCTTTTTTGGAAACACCAAAAGCAAAAACAGTAGTTCCAAATTGACTGTAGCAAATAAATTCAATTTCAGAATATATGAATGAAATAATTGACAACGATGACTTCACTGAAATTGATACTGGTGAAAGAGAAGAATGGATGATTCTTGCAGACCGGAATTTAAAAAGTGATGCAGTGACTGATATTTTTGACAGTGAAAATGAACCCTACCATGGAGACTGAGCCAAGTATACAATTGAGGAAATTGGTGATATGCCCCACTGGATTAATGAACAGAAGAACGCTAACATACCTAAGCAAGACAATACACCAGAACCACTAATCGAAATCGAGAAAATGAATGATAAGCAAAGAGTTGCTTTTAACATCATCAGAGATCACTATTTCACTGACAACAATCAACTTCTTATGATAATTACAGGTTTACGTGGATCTAGACAGAGTTTTGTCGTGCAAGCTGTAAGAACTCTGCTAAATGAAAAATGTAGAGTGTTCTTTCTTTGGAATAGCTGCATTTAACATAAAGGGGACAATGTTGCACTCACTTCTCCAGCTTCCAATACAAGGAAAAAGAAATGGGCCATTGAAGTCATCATCATTTGCAAAATTGCAACATGATTTAAAGGAAGCAAAGTATTTAATTATCGATGAATTTTCTGTTATTGGTCAAAAGATGTTTGGTTGGATTAACAGGTACTGTAAGGAGGCAACTGGCTGTCGTACTGTTCCATTTGGAGGCATGTCCATAATATTAGTTGGAGACATAGGCCAATTACCTTCCATTAGTGAACAGGTCATATATCATACGAGGCCCAAAACTGATATTGCATTAGAAGGGTAATGCATGTATGGAAACAGTTGTAAAATTTGACATAAATGAACGAGCAAAGGGTGCAGCAACAATTTACAGATCTTCAGATACGAGCAAGAGATGGAGAAAGTACTTTTGTCTAGAGCACCTCAAAGTATAGATAACATAGCTGATCTTCAAGAATCTGCGGTACAATTATCATTTGGAAATGAGAAGGTTGCAAAAGACAACTTTACTAGATTAAAACAACTTGGAGAAAAAAGTTTTGAACTCAAGGCACGCCACAGCAGTCCTAAAGCAAAAATACGAAGTCCAGAAGAAATGGGTTGCTTATAACCAACTATATATTTGTCCAAAGAAGCTAGGGTAATGTTAACATGCAACCTTTGGACTAAAGCAGGACTTTGCAATGGTGCAATGGGCACTGTCTGCCGCAAAATTCTCCCCAAGAATTATAAACCCCCAATACTACCAACTGCCATTATTGTACAGTTTGATAATAACAATAACATAGGACCAAGCTTTTGCAAAGATTTACCCAACTGTTTCTATCTATCCAGTAACAAATGTTTCAAACGACGGCCTTGAAAGACCACAATTCCCACTAAAACTTGCTTGGTCAATAACTATTCACAAATCTTAAGGACTCACCCTTAAAAATTGCTGGATTGATCTAGGTCTTTCTGAGAAGGTAGCAGGTCTGACATATGTTGCTTTATCAAGAGTGCACCGCCTATCAAACCTTGTTATTGAACCTATGAGTTTTGATAGACTTCATTCCATTAAGAAAACTTCAAATTGGAACTTCAGGTTGGAAGCATTAGCCAAACAAACTATTAATAATTACAAAAAGACATGAAATAAATTGCAATAAAACATTCCGCATTAATCACTGCTTAGCTTACTTCCAACACATACCTCTTGCAAAAGACAACTACCGTGTGCATTGTGTAAATAATAAGATGAGCAGACTCACTGTGACCTACTAGCATTTACTTCAGCTGTTTCAATGGAAATGCAAAAAAAAAAAAAACTACAATGTGGACCTTAAATGTGTGACTTGCAAGAAACTGTGAAAGAAGCCATTGAAGCAATTAATGGGCCAGATTCTTAAACTACGCGTAGCAGCAGGATTTCCAGCCTTCAGTAACACAGCCATCAACATGTTTGGACCTCTGCAGGTACGACTTGGACGAAAAACGCTGAAAGAAGCACGTAATTATATCCACTTGCATGACGACCAGTCTGCAGTCCATCTTGAACTAGTAACAGATGGAAGTACCGACACGTTTTTTATGGCGTTTCGACGATTTGTTTCTTTAAGAGGAAATCCTAACAACTGCTGGTCCGACTGCAGAACAAATTTCATTGGAGCTCAACACTACTTGAAGGAAGTTTTGAACGACTGAAATATTCCTAGAATCCAGAGCATTGTCTCAGAAGAATTTTTGTCTACTTTTCAGTGGAGTTGGAATGTACCTCGCGCCAGTCACCAGAACGGAATTGTGGAGTCTCATCAAATCAGTACGACAAGCTTTGGATGCTATGTCCAAAAACCAAGTCCTATGGAATTGGGGAAAGTCCGCCTATCACACCAAATGATCTTTTGATCGGAAATCATTTTCCACCACCGATGCCAGAAGTAGAATAGAAAGTAAATCCAAGACACCTCATGAGAAGTACAGAGAAACGAAAGCAAGACTTTTGGAATTGCTGGATGAAATATTTGGCTCCCAATCTGCTGCCAAGAAACAAGTGGTTCAGGAAGCGAGAAAATCTACAAAAAGGAGATTTAGTGTTAGAATTTGAACCAACACCCAGGATAACGTGGAAGACGCGACTTGTACTGGAAACTTATCCCGGTGAAGATGGTCTTGTTAGAAAAGCAAAGATTAAAACAGCAACGTCAGTCTACTATCGACCAATTCACAAATTATGTTTAATCACGACAAAAAAAGAATTAAACAGCATGCCTTAGTTATACAACCTGGTTAAAGCTAACTTATGCAGCCAAAGAAACTATTTGCTCAATCAATTACTTAAGTAATTTGCTTTCCGCACCGCGGGGGGACTGTTTTGCATTCCGCCCAAACACTAGAGCATTACCGCCTGGACATGTTAAATAGCGGTTATTACATAGTGTTAATTAA
The DNA here is from genome assembly GCA_038088405.1 of Porites divaricata. Taxonomy (NCBI): domain Eukaryota; kingdom Metazoa; phylum Cnidaria; class Anthozoa; order Scleractinia; family Poritidae; genus Porites; species Porites divaricata. The sequence goes on from JBBMOI010000021.1 coordinate 4,516,963, forward strand.
CTCCCACGAGGACATTTTTAGGTATATAAGCGGCCACACGGTATTAGACGAGAACTATCAAGATAGAGCAGAAAATGTAACCAGGTTTTTTTTACTCTCTCTCCCTCGGAGTCTTCAGTGTTTCAAGTGTGTACAGAGAAGATTACAGTATACCGAATAAACCTATTTAAAGTGCAAAAAACTGGTTTGTGATACTCTTCTAAGTGGATACGACATATATCCAATTCATTAATATTTAAATATTTATTACCGATGGCCACTACCGCCAACAAATAACTAAATATATATATATATATATATGTAATCTAGTTTGTGTGGTGTCAGTGTGAGATCCGACTTGGCATTTCCTTACTACTTAGTTTCATACTGCACTGCATGTATGGCACTCAGATAATTTTGCTAAAAAAGAGTTCTCACAACATACGCTAAGACTACAAGTGCGTGCGCAGAATTTGAATCAAAAAACTATTGCGTGCCAAAGGAAGGTGTAAAGCTGCTAGGAAGGAATTTATGTGCGTGCCTGCAGGAAGTTACAAGCTCATTATGCTTGTTCAAGCTTCCCGGATCGGCTCTGCAAATGATTAAATATTTTTCCCACAGGCACAAATTACAGCGATTTGAAGCGGGATTAAAAGGCGTCACTTCCTTTAAGATCTTCCAAGTTAAGCTAAATCCTATCTTTGAGAAAAGGCTTCTAAATATGATAGAGAAGATCAAGTTTCGGACAAAATGGACACAATCATATAACGATCTACTGCAGAAAAATATTACTAAAACCTACAGGAAAGTAACCCCAAACACAATGGATTCCATTGAGCTGAAGGCCAAAAATACTGTCAAAAAACTACAGTTAGATAGCAGGATAAACACCACTGCCAAAGGTGAAGCCTATATTACTCTCAAAGACCACAAGCCTAATTTCGCAAACCCCACTTGCCACCTTATCAACCCAGCTAAATCTGAGATTGGAAAGACCAGCAAACAGCTCCTTGACCGCATCAACACTGCACTTGTTAGCAAGCTGAAATAAACCAGTGGCAAAACACTGAGGCCATCTTAGCTTGGTTCACTGAAATTAAATTTTAAGCTTGGGCTACCTACGTTTTTGTTATTCAGAAATGGGTATTGAGGAGGGACCATATTTGAGATAACCGTGTTTGATCAAAAGTACAGCAGCCAGTCTTCCTGTGCAACAACTATTCAATAGGGACCGTGTCTTATTAAAATATATGGATAGTTTTTGTATCAGGTTATTCCTGTAAGAACAAAATTGAAATTTGAAGAATCATTTGCAGCCCTTCAACGACATGCAAAAGCAGGGTTAAATCATCTTGATGGAAAGGCATGTAGTGCCTGAAAATAGTTGGTATTGCTACGACAGATCTAACACAGTTTCCTTTTTCTGGGTTCTTGTAAGGATTTTGAGCGAGTACCGACTGAATTTCCATAAAATCGCCATCTGGCCGAAATTTAGGTCACAAACAACAGGGTGTCCTCCAATAGATAAATGATAATTCTGCCTCGTCATCATACGCACTACAAAGTCACATGAGAAAGCACCAGCTGCCCAAGTGGTCAGTGCATCTCCCACCTTTGCTCGAGTCGGTCAGCTCAAAACAACTTGAAGAAATATCTGGAAAGGTGCTGTTTAAGAACACTGTTACTGAAAAATTTTTCCCCAATTTAACTGTGAGGTACACTAGGTGCCTACGATCAAAACGGAAAGCAAAACTGTCAACAGAGCATGGAAAAATGACAGAATCTCAACTTGCTGAAAATGGTGCGACGTCAAACAACATCGAGTCGGCCATTGCCACGGCAATCAGTTCCATGGGCGAGCGCATAGTTTGTTCCATTGGTTCATTGAAGTCTACAATGACTGAATCCTTCGTTGAAATGAAGGACTCCATTGACCAACTCGTAATCGAGGAAGGTCCCTCAGAGGAAAATGAAGAATCACTAGAGATCGCTGCCAAAACGGATCAACAACCTGCACAGCAGTCAGACAAAAACCAGAAATCTGGGTCCACTGTGTCAAATAATGGGGCTAAAAAACCTACTACAAGTCCTGTAACAACTGAGCAGAGCATTAACACCCTGATAAATCAGAGCTCTGAAGCTCAGTGCGATGATCCTGGCGGGAAAATTCAGCTACTGTCAGGCATTGCGAACGACCTCAAACTGGATCAAAGAAGGCTCCTGCTATAAACAAGCAGATCGCCAATATTGTCCATGGCTTAATGAGGGAAAAGCTTTCAGATGAAGTCCTCACAGCGACACAGAACCGTTACAACACGCCAGAAAACTGCGAATGTCTCGCAAGTACGAAAGTCAACTGCCTCATTTGGGACAAACTAAAACCAGACACGAGGTCTGCTGATATCAAGTTGCAATGAGTGCAATCCAATCTTGTCAAAGGGCTCATTCCTGTAGTTTCTATTGTTGAGAAACTGGTGCAGGCACGGGATAATATTCCCAAAGATGCCTTGGATGCCCCAGCTTTAATACGAGCAGCCACCGATGTCATTGCTCTGAGAGGTGCTGCTAATTTCAACTTAAACATGCGGCGCCGAGACAACATCAAGCCTGGGCTAAACAAAGACTACAAACATTTTGAGCTCCAGCTCGGTCCCATTCTCAGAAATCTTGTTTGGCAATGATGCCGATTTATCTAAACAATTGAAAGATCTCGCGGAAGCGACCAAGGTGAGCAAAAAGCTAAACCCTAAAGCAGAAAGCCACAAGAGCAGTGGATATAAAGGGTACAAACACCCTAAGTCCAGAAGTTTTGGCTACAAGTACTCCTTGCGTGGTCAAGGCTCTCAGACCTATAAACATTTAAACTCGAAAAGGCCCGGCCCCCCATACAACAAGAAGGACGTGGGAGGAGGCCAAACAAATAGGGCCAGAAAACCCCTTAAATGAGGTAAGCGATACACCAAGTTATTTTCAAGCTGGTAGATTGCAACAAATTTGTCCCAGCATGGCAAGACATCACTGACGACCCAGAGGTCTTAGAATGGGTTGAGCACTGTCATTTAGAGTTCATAGATGGTGTATCACTGGTACAGGAACCTGACTATAAGGTCATAAAATTCAATGTTACAGAATCTGCCATTGTAGATTCTGAAATTGTAAAACTCCTTAATAAAGGTGTAATTGTGGAGTCTCCTCACTCTCAGGGAGAATTTGTATCATCCCTTTTCCTTAGACTTAAAAAGAATGGAGTAGACTACAGGATGATCTTAAATTTAAAGGAGCTAAATAAGTTCATTGTTTACCGGCACTTCAAAATGGACTCACTTAAGACAGTGACAGATCTTATGACCCAAGGGTGTTTCATGGCATCCGTCGATATAAAGGATGCCTGTTATACGGTGCCAATTGCTACAGAAGATCAAAAATACTTGAAATTCATGTGGCGGGACAAATTGTATCAATATAACTGTCTAACAAATGGGCTGGCATTAGCCCCCAGAATTCTTACTCAACTAAACCAGTGTTTAATGTACTGAGGCAAACAGGATACTTGTCTTCGTCATACATAGATGATTGCTACCTTTAAGGAGCATCATATAATGAATGCTATGATAATGTTCAAGAAACTGTTTGCTGCTCAGGGAACTTGGGTTTCATATTCACAATGACAAGTCAGTGCTTATACCATCTCAGGTCTTGACCTTTCTGGGATTTGTACTTAACTGAATCACGATGACTGTGCAGCTTACTGACAGCAGAAAGGAGAAACTGAAAAATGCCTGCCTCACCCTAGTGAATAGAGAGACATGCACAGTCCAAAATGTGGCAGAAGTAATAGGGCTGATAGTGTCAAGTTTACCAGGGGTAGAACACGGCCCTTTACACTATCGCAGCAGCAGCATTATGGGGCAGTTCAGCAACCATTGTGATGCAAATTTTTTCCAAGATGGCGTCCTTTGTGCTATTGTGGAAAGAGATCACGTCCCTAAGAATGACGTCACCCCTAATAACCCCAACCCTAGGGTTTAACCCTAACCCTAATAACCCAAATGAGGTCACCGTTTAAACCTAACCCGAATGACCTCATTGCTATGCTAATGAGGCATGACATCATGAAGTAAGAAGAGAGACACTTGAGTTGTTATTATATACGAGTACCAACGGAACTGATATAGGTGTACGAGGGATGAAATGCACACTTGTGGGACAGGTCTGTTCTTTCATAGCGCATGCGCAGTAACAAAACTAGACGTTTTGATGGCTCAAATTGCTCAGATCGTATTCAAAGGCCTCACTTTGTATGCGTAGTATAAAAAAATTACAACTCATGCAAAACAGAGTCCCTAATGACGATTCCTTGGACGTCTGAAGATTGGTGTGGGATTTCATTGCGGAATACATCCGTGATTATCACAGATGTATTCCGAAATAAAATCTCACACCAATCTTCAGACGTCCAAGGAATCGTCATTAGGGACTCTGTTCTACGAACCTAATAAAAGCAATGTCCCTTATATTTGTGAAGCAACAAGCCAGTGAACCCTTGTGGTAGTCAAAGGTGGCCACTGCACGGGGCCACACTACCTGAAAGAGAGAGAAATACAATTAGGAAGGTTCAAACCAACGCTTTAATAAACCTCACCGAATGTGGGGTGTCGCTACTGGTAGCTGTATAAACCGTTATACAACTACGTTCCCGATGAATAAACACGGCTCAAATTAAAGTACTAGAGGTGAATGAAATAACCATGGTTTATTACAAGCTGGTTTGTGAACATAGTGTAGCTCGTGGACCATCTCTTACAGCAGACGTCTTGATGTTTTTTTCACAGCATGTTAAAATGAGGGACCAAATGCAAATGTTGCTTTAGCCGTAAAACAAAAGACACCTTACACTAATGACTTTCATGTCTTAATAGAATTAGTAACGCGTTACAACATCCCTATTTGCTGCAACCAACGGTTCACAAATCGCTGTTGTCCAAACAACTTTCCTGCTAACAAGGCACCTAACTTTGCCCCAGGAAAAGTAAAGGTGAGTGCTTTGCTAGTGCCAGAATCCAGGAGACCTTTCCAACGTTGACGTTTTCGCTTACGCCTAATCACTCTGCGATTGTTTCTTCTTCTTTGTTTCATAGTGACCAGCTAATCAAAAGAAAGGCCACCTCTTTTATAGTCTTAATGAGGTCACTCTACGTTTCCACACAATGCAGTGTCCAAAACAAAAAAAGTAGAAAACCACATTAGCATAATTCACCCTAGCATTACACAATCCACAAGAACAAAGCGTGTTATAACAGTGCTACGCATCATGACGAAAAGAACTTTATCGCCACTCAGGCCGCTGATTCCACCGAGAAAACGAAAAGATGTGTTGTGTATGCTTAGAGAGCGAAGAAGACGGGTTACCCGTAACAACCTGCTGCGGAACGTTTATTCATAAGAGTGTTTCACCACAGCACTCAAGTCTTATCCGCATTGCCCACATTGTAGGCAGAAGATGTAAGAGGTAAGCTCGTTTTCTGTTCATTAGAGAAAATAGCAACATCCATTCTAACAAAAAATATGTTTTTTTCTAGATTCACACTGTGAAAGACCACGCATTCTATACAAAACTGAAAAGCAAACTGGGAGCAGAGCGGACAAGAAGAGTCCACCAAGAGAATAGGTTTAAGTTTTATTTCGAGGTGACCAATGTTGCATGCGCTGAAGGCTGTAATGGACATATGGTATGGCTCCAGTTTATCTGTGGACTTGACGAGTTTATATAGAATGCAAGTCAACTCTCTAGCGTGCAAATTTTGTAAAGAATAAAAAAACTGTTTACTATAAAACGATGTGTGTATGTCATTGTCCATTGTAGACCCTTGGGGGTTTTATTACGGTGTAAGAGATTTTTTCACAGCAACCGCGTGTTGAAAAGTAGTACGCATTTATAGAGAGGTCCAATGCATGGTTGTGAAATAAGCACATAACTTAGCATTTTCGTAATTAACACCTTGACGTGTAGAAGCGGGAAAAAACCCTTTCCACCACCAACAAGTCCTTTGATACCCTCAATTACGAACTGCAAACCGTCAGCAGGGCCATTTACGAACGTTTGTGTACAACGGCTCTGAGTTATTATGATACGTATGCCACAGACAAAATCAAGTCCTTGGGGGATTAAACATGTTGAGGCAAGCTGTGTCAGCCCTTTTTCCGTTTTATATATGGACATTTTATGTTGATTGAATCAGTTATGTTTGATGAAGACGGTGATGTGATCATATTGCGTGTGAAGCCATTTACGATTATTACAGGTGGTGCAAATGGTGTGGACTTGAAGGCAGAATCCTTAGCAAGGCATTATGATTTAGACGTTCAAGTTCTCGTTCCACCCTGTCATCCCCACAGCAGTACATTGAGACCTTTAACGACAGCTCAATTAAATGAAGCCACCCCTTGGAGATGACAAGCAGAATTTAGGCTCAAAAAGAGATTGACAGACCCGATTTCCATTCAGTACATCAGAAGAAACTATTGCGTGGTTAAACAGGCGGAGATGGTGTGGGCCTTTACCCTGTTTCAACAAAATCGTACCGTTTTTGGTTTACAAGTCAACCACGTGTGTATGGGGGGTACGGGCTGGGCTGTTGAATTTGCAAAAATGCTTAAAAAAAACCTTGTATGTTTATGATTTGGCATTGGATTTTTGGTTTTGGTTTAATCATGAGGATGGCTCCTTTCACATGTGCGACGCCATGTCTGAAACGCAAATAGCATTACCCACTTTCATGCCTAAAACGGCCATTGTAGGTGTAAAAAACTTCAATGAGTTTCCTCTGGGTATCCACGAGTTGGATGCGACATTTAAACGCATCTTGTTGTTATAAACGTTCATTCAGTGATCATCCCAAAAAAATCATGTTCTACTATCAACTTTTTTTTTCTTCAAATATGTTTTTTATTAGACTGTTCTTAGCAAATACCTGGGGAAAAAATCGGGGGTCACCGTGCTTGTTTCCTCACGAACTGCTGTGCAAGGTGGGCATGGTTTTGAGATCGCAGTCTGGATGGATAATTTGCTTGGCGGGGACTGGGGCGAGATACAAAATAACGCCCATCGTGTTCCAAGTATGCAATCGAGATCAAGCTTGTTTTCGGTTGTTTTTATGTGTTGATATCGCCAACACAGAAATTCAAACTTGAAAAGAGTACATAAAATACCAAGGAAGGAGGTAAGTCAAGATTTGAGGAGATTTTGGAGTTATGAATCTTAATTTTGGACTTTTTTGTAGCGCTGGCGTTCTGTTTAATTCCAGTGAGCTAGGGTTTGATTTGGTATCTGGACAATTTGCCCCCGACAACTAGCCCCCACATTATGGACAATAAGCCCCCACTTTCTAGACGATTAGCCCCCAACCACATTGTGATATATAAAGTTAAAAAACCATTACCAAATCAGTTATACTCCTGCCTTCTCTTCTCTTGATGTTTCAATCGATGGATTTTGTTTTCGATTAATTAACTTCACGGTGGTCTTGGAGAACACAAAATATCCTTGACATCTGGGTTATCACATAGAGTACAGTTACAAATCTTAAAGGAGAACCAGACTGAAGGAAATCTTAAAGTTGATCGATGCATGACACGACCTAAGCTAACCCTTCTCTTTGAACCCAGGCCTTTTCGAACGATCTTTTCCACGTGCGGTTGATATGTGTGCAGGTAATTGTACGCATATTACTTTCACTTTACTTTTCATCGACAAAAAGCTCATTAAACTTGGTTAGATTAAATATATGGAAGGCCGTATTGTTTTATGAAAAGTTATCCACCAATGTCAGTGAATCAGATAAAGACGGTTGGTACTTCATAAATACCGGCACTTTAGAGAATCTAACTTTACTTTCCTCTCAGAAAGCACGTACGAGTTCTATTGAAAACCGTTAAACCTTAGCAAATTATCATTAGTTATCATCTATTTAAATGAATGAAAGAAACTAACAAATCAAGGTTAAGATGAATTAATGTGATCCGATCGTGTGTAAAAGCTGAAGCGTTAAATGGAACAGTCATTCGATCATTGATCGCCATCCCAGGACAACTCAGAAATCTATTACCGTAATCTACGCAAGCGAAAAACCAGAATGGACGACAACTGTATATTTTGTAAACAACTAGTAAGAGACAGACAGCAAGGCATCCAGTGCGATGGCTGCCTGAAATGGAACCATCAGACATGTAATACTGGTAGGTAACATTTAATAATTTTAAACTTATTCTTCCTAATATCGGAACGGTATTTATTTAAAACTAAATTCAGTAAATTTATTGACGATTGATCTGCAAGTGGCAACAGGGAAATTCAGGCTATAGAATCTTTATTTAAGGTTTTATTTCTGGTGATACTTGACTGTAATGAGATATGTCTTCTGATTTCTCACAGGTATTTCTCAAGAAGACTATCGCGCTGCCGTAAGAGCCGGAGCAGATATCGTTTGGTTTTGTCCGTCCTGTAGCTGTCTTGATGCTGATCCAGTGGCTGAGAGCACCAGGATATCAGAGTCTGAGACTGACATCTTGGAATCAGAAGAATTCAACCCTTCCTTGCTGTCAAGTGATTCCGACTTCTTTGAGTCCACTGTCTACGAGCCCCCAGCCCAGCCAGCCCTCGACGAATCTACCATAGACGATCCCACGCCAAACCCAGTGGAAGACGAAACTGAACCGCTGACTTTTCAGTTCTTTGAGGGCGGTAGCGAGAGAGGAAAACGGAAATTGATTGACAACCGGGGATACAGTTATAACGTGAAGAGGCAGTGCGTGAATGCAACAGACTGGCAATGCACGGTGCGACCTATGGTAAGATCCATTTCATTAAACAAAAATTAATAAAGTACGTTGGGCGAGGTTCAACTTTTACTTTTACGCGCGACCTTCTGTACATTGTCTATAAAATTTACGTGCTCACGCAGGCAAAAATTATGCAACAGTGGAAATCCTCCTTAGCGGAGAATGTGAGGCTGTAAGTGAAATTTACTGAATACAGAATAAATTTTTTTTAGGGTAACCGCTGCAAGGCTACGGTAATACAGCGATCGCAAAATGTGTTTGAAATGGGAAGGAACCAACATAATCACGCTGCACCAGTTGGGGCGATGATTGCCATGAAAATCAAGTGCCTGGTAAAGAAGGAAGCTTCAAAGGACGTCTTTAAACCGGTATCTGAGGTGGTCAACGATATTCTTTTAAATGAATTGACAGATGCTCCCTGTCCCAGCCTACCCAATCTGGACAGTCTTCAACGAACTGCTAACCAAGTCCGCGAACAGCTGCAACCACAAGACCTTAAAGACTTGGACTTTGAACTGGAGACAGAACACATCCCGGACGGCTTTTTTCGCGAAGATATCAAGGTAAGCATACTGGTTAAACAAATAAGTTATATATATATATTATATAGCAACGAAAAAATTCACAAGTTACACCTTTTTTTGGTTAAAAAGCAAAGTGAAGTGAATTGCTCTAAATTACTTCATTAATGCGTATAACATTGTTCAAAAAGTGCGACTTTTCCGCTTTTGTTTCCTGAGATAAACTGACCGTAATTACCAAATTTGGAAAGAATGTTATAATTCAATTCCAAAAGTGTGACTTTTCTGCTTTTGTTTGTTGCTTTTGTTTCCCAAGAGAAACTGACTGTAATTAGCAACTTCGGAAAATATGTTATAAAATTTGTAAATGAGACTCACCAGTGTGTGTTTAGTTAACAAAAAAAATTAATGTAAGGGGCTAACAAAAGATTTTTGTGTTTCAGATCCGTGGACGTCATCATCTGGTCTTTGCATCAGACAGACAAATAGAGGTGTTGACCAAGTCAAAAACCTGGTATATCAATGGCACATTTAAACTCTGCCGTCAGCCCTTCTCGCAGTTGCTCACCGTCAATGCCTTTGTACGAAATGACGACCACGTGAAGCAAGTACCCCTCGTCTTTGTTATGTCTGGGAAGAAGAAGCACGACTACAGAGCCGTCCTGGAGACAGTGATTTCCCTCCTGCCGAAACCAGCCAAGAGTTAAGAAGATAGTTCTTGATTTCGAAAAGGCAATGTGGAGCACCATCTGCCAGGTGATGCCAAATGTGGAGTTGATGGGCTGTTCCTTTCACTGGACGCAAGCCTTATGGAGGAAGGTTAGTATGGTAATAAATTTTATAAGTATGATAGGTTTGAAAAAAAATTCCAAAGCGCATATGTAGCGCTAGCTAATTGTCAACACACTTAAGAGCGGCCGTCCGTAAATATCGCCTGGGGGCGTGCAAAATGAAAAAATCGAAAATCCCCAAACTTTGTCAGAATATAGCACTAGGTGAACAATTTCTAGAAAAATAACTTTCGGTTCGATTAGATTTTTCTTTTACGTGTACGGCGACCGAGTCGGTTCGGGAGCTCACAGGTAGGGTTTCACGGGCTCAAGACAGTGCATTGCTTAAAAATCGTTTAAAAATTAGAGAAGACACAAACTCTGCTTCTGGAAACCTTAATAGTAAAAGTGCAAATCAAATAATATTTTCAATGTGCAATTTTCCTATTCGACAGCAAATTGTATATTTTTCAGATTTTTAATTATTTTACTTAATTTGCTGATTTTTGACAGACAAAATGTTGACAAAATTCAGACTCAAAAATCACTACTTGGTATATGGCTTTGAGGCATAACTTTCCTACAGATAGAAAAGGCAAGGTGTCTTCCTCAAATTAATGCAATAAAATTTTTGGGCAATCCTACAGGGAAAATATTCCAGCGCCAAATGAAAGTTGCCCTTGAGGTCAAATTCACGCCACTTTTGTCACGGTATTCCAAGGTGTTAAATCAACAAAAATGCTCTTTGGGGCAAAGACTGGCCAAAATCCCCCAAATCTCTTTGCAACGGAACAATACTTATTATCTTCGACTTATTTGCATCTGTTTCGCCACTTTTTTTACCTGAAAGAACCCGTTTACAGTCAAAATCCGTTTGCTGTTCAATGAATTAACAGCCGTGAGCGGCACATATCAACACGTTTCAATACTGACTATCCATTGCTCACTAAAAAGAACAATTTAGCCAGCGTTAGCTTACATAAGGATATATGACTAAATATATTACTTATCTGTCAAAAACTGAAGAGGTAATGGAAATAAAACCGCTAAATCACGGTCTCTTCACATCTGTTCCGGAGCTAAAAGACAATGCGTTACATACTTTTATCTGTGGGAACTGGGGAGAGGAATGTCAGCGGCATGGGTGTGGAGTAAGTCAGATTTGTTCTCTACAATGCACTAAACCCTCCCTGAAGTAAAAAATGATCAGAGTGAAAATAATAAATCAGTGGGCTGATCAAAAGTAAAACGGAAGGATTGCGAAAATTTGGAAACCAAAAAAGAAAAAGGAGAGAAAACCTGACAACGAGGTTGTTGTCTGGTATCTTGGGTTATCTCGTCTGCTGATCTTGACATATTTACTTAAGTCTAAAGCCTGGTTTTCCTATGTCACGAAAATCCCAGACGATCAGCGATTTTTCTTTTTCCCGACTGTCCCAGATTTTGTCTACTAATGAAAACTCGAAATCGAATATATCCCCAATTGTCTGGGATGGACGGGAAAAAATCTGGAGAATAGACAGCGTTTCTCTTTTCCCGACGATTTGCAGCCAAATTCATCGGGAGAATCAGAGAGAATTGTTGAAGCTAACACTCGTGGACGTATGGCATCGTGTGGATATTCAACGTTTGTTGGAGGGTCCTGTGGAGCTAGCCCTTCAAATCCTGCAAACGCAACATGTCTAGCAATTCAGAAATGCACAAAAGATGTCGTCTCATTTAAACCAATATGACTGCTTTGATTCGTCCTTGAAAACGGAAGCAGATCTTCTTCTCGCAAGAGCAGGTAACTCATGATTTGCACTGTAAATAAATAAAGCCTTTCCGGTGAGTTGATGCACTTTTACTGCATGTTATTGTATGTCACTCGTTTTATTTTATTTGTTCGATAACATTAATTTGCGTGGCACCGCAACTTGAAAGACCTCTCAAAGGCAGCAACGTAGTTGACTTATCTGAAATTTGACTTACTAACTTGATACTAACAGCTAACACCATTTTGCGATTACTACAGGATTGCTACGAGAATTCACTGCGGCTTCTTTATACAAGTACATGTTTTTTCAGGGATTTTCGAAGTTGATGATCATCATGTTAAAATGTCGATTTGTCCACGACATCGAGACGCCTTTGGTATACAATGGCATAGCGGCAAGAGAACATGTTCGGCTCCAAGAGATTGGGCTGCGCATAAGAGTAAACAAGTCAAGGGAGATCGGGGTATCAGCCTACCACAATGTAAAAGGCTTTTTAGGCTCACTTCAGTGCTTGTTCCAGTTGCGTCTCGTAAGTAATAAAGATAATACTAAGAACTGCACTATCCCCTAGTCACTGGGAGCTGTAGCCTGTACATGCAGCCGAAAGAAACCCCCGCTGTTACGTCTCGTCTGTGGCGTAGGCTGGGGACTGATACTTAAAATTTAGAAACAATTAGCTGCCATGAACAAAAAGCTTTATTACCAAATTCTAACTCGATCGAGCCATGCATGTGTAAATCAATGATTAAAACCAAATTCGCGGTATTACAGACACCAACCAAATTTGCTGTGATTGATGGAGATCTCATGAAGGCTGAAATGGATATTCTGCAGATTCTATCGCTAAATAACTTAGAAGATGGGAAATGTACTCATGAGTTGTTATTTTTCTGTTTTGATTTTAGCCATTTGTAAAAAATGCGGCTGGTGCTTGCATCAGAGGCACCTTCATCCCCGTCTGAAACAAAAGAAGATGTCCCCCCTCCAATCGAAAAAGATAAAGGAGACGTCTGCACATCATTTGCTTCATCGCCATCCGTTGCAAAAGAGGATGTCCCTTGCAAAGTCCAACAAGCAAAGGCAAAGGTCCTATCAGTTGTTGAAACTGATGAAAGTGACTAGGTAATATATTAGCTTATATTATTATCGTCAGAATCAGAGACAGGATTTGGAATTGAAACAGTTTTCAAGAAAAAACCACATGCACACAAAGAAACAGATGAAGGATCATCGGCCCAATCATCATCATTGTCATTATTTTGTACTACTATGATAGCCGCTTATAGCTTCTACTCTTATATTATTTTAGTACTCTCTTTCTTTATTTTGTCTTACTCTTCTCTTCTTTTCTCTTATATATTTCAGGACAATGAAAAAACCTCTGGTTTAAGCCAAGCCATGAAAAACCTCGAACTTGTTTCGTTCGACAGCCCTTACATTACAGAAAGTACCACGAGCAGTAGCGGTAGTGCTAATGATTCATCAATCGAAAACCAAACGCTTCGTCGCTTAAAGCTGAATGAATTTCTAAGTGTATGTGGCAGGGAAACAGTGAATCAACCGAAAAAAAGTTGGGAGAAACTAAGCACGCGAACTAAAAATGTTCGCGTATCTAAAGCAAAAGATGCTGTCGTTGCATCGTTAGAGGTCATTTCTCCTGGAAACCCGGCAGCCCTATGGGAAGCAATGAAAAGCTCAGAGTCTGTAGAAAAAGTCTTGGGCACAGAAAATCAATCTCCATTGGATAAGAAGTACCTGGAAGCGTTAGCAGAGACCTATCAGAATGCAAGTAGTTGGGACACCCGCCGACAAGTGTTGTCAATAATGGCTGATTTGACACCGTACTCTGTTTTGCAGCAATTTATACCTGGCGTCACCGACTACAGAATCAAAGTAGCTCGCCAACATTCCATCGAGCATGGACGCGGTGTTCGTTTGCCTGCCGCCAAGAGCCCTAGACTCAGGGTAGACGAAATCCAGCTTGATCATTTTTTAAGCTTTATTACCAGTCCCCACGTGGTTCAAGATCTACCATTTGGCCAACGCCACTGTACCTATCAAACGGCAAGGTACTCGAAACACCTAATGTGATAAGGTCCATGATACCACAGCACATAATTGATCAGTATAACCAGTTCTGCTTGGAGACAAATTTTTCTCCGTTCAGCCCGTCCACAATGTTACGAATATTGTCATCGTGTAGCGCTACAGTAAGAAAGTCACTTCAAGGACTGGACTACTTTGCCGCTGATGGAGCAAAAGCCTTTGACAATTTGCTAAAATTAGTTGCAAGGACTGGAGACAGACAGTGGGTCGTTAGATGCGAGCAAGCTCTGAAAGAGGGAAAACAGTATTTGAAAACGGACTACAAGGTATTTATTTTAAAACCATTTATAATATAGACACTGAAAGGGTAATCACATAAAAGAAATAAACATGCAAAGGCGATCAGTTGAACCCTTAAAAATTATTATAGCTATGCCTACCTTTTATGCTTGGCTACCCCCTTTATACTATTAAATAAACTTACTTGTATGACCGCAGTAAAAGATACGTGATAAAATGGTGTCTAGTTCTTTGGCCAATCATAGGTTGATAATTCCTTTTTTAAGGTGTCGAGTTCAACATTTACACAGAAATTTCAAAAACACAATGAAAAAATTTGTCTTTGTACATTTGGCTTATTATTTTTGTTCTACTTTCTCGCAGGTTCATATCACCAGAGCCTCCAGTATCCCCGACCACTGCAGTGCGTACGCCCTAACTGATACAACAGAAGAGTGTTTTCAAGAAATGTGTGACCACACCCACGACAAGAGTTGTCCCTTTTGTGATTGGCTGAAAGACACTTTAAAAAAAATTGAGTTGAATTTGAGCGAAGCGAACCTGGATGAAGAAGACCGGGATGACGTCATGTACTCGTTTCAGCAAGCTTATACAGCAATAGAAGCTTGGAAGGCTCACCAACTGAGATCTATTCAACAGGACAAGGCCCGTTCAAACATCATAGATACCCTGGCGGAAAGATCAGTATTAATCACTCAAGACTGGGCAATGAAATTCTTGCCCCGAAAGTACCGGGAAACCCAAGCCGACTGGTTTGCTAAGAGAGGAATCTCTTGGCATATCAATACCGTCGTACGCCGAAAGGGAAACCTGCAACACCAAGCATTTGTCCACATTGCGAAGAATTGTAATCAAGATAGTGACGCGGTGGTAAGCCTTTTGCGCCACACCTTGCAGCAGCTCAAAATGGACCATCCTGAAACAACAACTGCCTTTCTCCGCCAGGACAATGCTGGGTGTTACCACAGTGTAACCATGTTAGCTGCCTGCCGACTCATGGAGAAAGCAACAGGAATTAAAGTAGAAAGAGTTGATTTTAGTGACCCGCAAGGCGGTAAGGGGCCCTGTGACAGAAAGGCAGCCACAATTAAAGCTCACGTTTCAAGGTATCTTAACGAAGGTCACGATTTTGCCACTGCGGAGGACTTCCGAGATGCAATGCTCTCTCATGGTGGTGTTAGAGGTGTTCAGGTGGCTTTGATCGACATGTCCATCATGCATCCAACGTCTCTGCGTGGGAAATTAGAGGGAGTTAGCAGCCTTAACAACTTCCATCTGGGAGATCAAGAGCTCACAGCGTGGAAAGCGTCTGAAGTGGGTAAAGGAAAGAAAGTACCATGGACACAACTGGAAGGTCAGACATCTTAGAAGCTATAGATTACTAGGTCATAATTTGGGCGCTAGTTTTATTATAACGTAGCGTAATCAGCCATTTTTATCTGTTTTCATAAAGCTTTTCATGATAGGTTACCCGTCACATTAATCGATCTGATTTCTAAGAAACGGGCCACATATTATTCAACCCGGACCTGCGATTCTTCAATTGTTCCCAGCTTCAAAACGCGTTACATGAAAGACTCTGTCGCGTTTAGAGGCTCGGTCCTGTGGAATGCAGTGACCAAAAATTGTAGTGCCCTGACAAAAAACGTTTCATATCGTGACCTCAGGCTAAAGCTTAAATCTCTAGTTAATTTTAATGAATTTAGTTTTAAGATAACGTCTGCATCCACTTGTAATTTTAGAAAAGATGACTTTGTATACTTAAAAAATTACGCTCACAATTTCTTATTTGTAAATATCCCTGACTTAAGTTCAACGTTCTTTCTGTAACTACCCCTAGTTTTTAGTTTTTTAGTTACTCAGTGATTAGTTAATTGCAAACGACCCCACAAGCTCATGTAGCTTTAACACTTATCGTTTCAAAATAAAGGCTATCTATCTAATAGACATCAGTGAGAACTACAAGGGATAGCTGCAACGCTGATAATTTCAACATGCCCTTTCACTTGGCTTAAAAAGATAACTACACAATACTTTTGAAGTAACGTTTCTTTTAGTGAGATTGGGCATCCAAAATCCGCTACTAAAGTGTTTTGATGAAAAATTCTGAAGGCCTTTCTCTTTTAATATATATTTCTTTTGTTATTTAGTTGAAATAGACCCGCTAGAGGAACCAGTTTTCGCACATTGTTCATTTTCCCAAGGAGACTTTCAAGATGTCTCTTCATGTGCCAACGCCCAGGCCTCTAATGATAAAAAGGAAGAGTCGTCGACAAAAGAGGACAGTGTTATTTCCACTGACCAAGAAAGCCCTCTCTTTTATTGTCCAGTGGAGGGATGCGTAAGCACCTTTCAGCGCCACTATAATCTTGAGCGCCACTTGCATTATGGAAAATGCCACTTTCTCGAGGAGAAACACAGCCTATTAGACAAGGCGAAGATGATGTACTTTGAAAAACTCGAAGAAGGTGCCAGTGCACAACCCGCTTTTATAGCGGGCTCAGTTGTGGTAGAAAAGAGGGCGGGGCATCTGCTATCAGCGGGTTGGGCCCTACGTTCAACTAAAAAAAGCTCTAGATTCAATTTCAAGCAGAAGAATTACTTAAACGAAAAGTTTAAGATCGGTGAACAAACTGGACATAAAACAGACCCGGAAGACGTGGCTACAGATATGAGGCACGCAAAAGAAGAAGATGGCAGCCGCATGTTCACACCAACTGAATTCCTTTCACCTCAGCAAATTAAATCCTATTTTTCAAGAGCTGCAGCAAAGTTACGTCAGTCCGAAAGTTGCGATGATGCTGACGAGTGCAATGTTCAAGCCGTTAAAGAGGAAGATGCATACTCTTCTGTGCGCACTCATATAATCCAGGAATGCCAGCTTGTTCATCCAATCATGTATGACACGTACAATCTATGTGAAATGTGCGAACAAAGAAAACTGACCAAGCTCAGCGTCTCAATGTTGCGTTTAATATGCTGTTATTTTGATCTGAAGTGCGAAAGTGTTTCACTGAAACGTAAAGCACCTTACGTAAAATTAATCGAGGACCTTGTAAAATCGTGCTCCTGCAACTAACATCATTAGAAATTTAGGTATGTGGACTAATACGAAAACATTCACAGCTCCTACTCCGTCCACCTACTCACTCAAATTTCTCACTACAGTATTATTCCAGTTAATTACATAATAACAGATATTTAGCATGTCGATACACAAACCCTCTTAGATTAGTCTACTGAAACACAGGATTGTCTCTTGGCTTGTGCGCGTGCAGAGGTGGGACAGTGGTAGGTATATGGAATTGGGATTATTGATGCTTTCAGTCATGTCTTTGATTACTCGCCAGAAAAAGTATAGGGGTAAAAAGAGTTTCAGCTAATCAAGAATACGATATATCCCAGGTAGCCTTACCTGTACAAGTCGTTTAAACCTAAATCGCTCAATAGTAAGCTTCCGGTTTGAGGTGCATTACATGCGCCCATGTGTCAAGCAATTGTGACATTCTGCGAAGTGCATGTACTTGGCAAGTCGGCATTGCATAGGATGGAAGCCAGTTTGCATATATTTAATCAGCTTAAAAATAGGTAGGTGTATAACTAGTTAGTCTCATATTATGAAAGAAACAATTATTGTTTATCGGCGTGAATTATTATAAGTTTTGGGAAACTATGAAGTTTGAAGCATTTCTCGGTCGGGAGCAATAACAAAGAATTTAGATATTTCAAGTCGATCGCAAATGTCACTTGCTAGCAAACGGTTTCCAACAAAATGAACGAGAGAAATCATACAGCTACTTAAAAAGCAAACTTTCTTGGCAAACACAAAGCGTTATGTGCTACAAAGCGCAAAAATGTTTTAAATAACGAGAGTGTTGTTGTTTTTTCCCTTCAACTGTCGTGACAAAATGGCGTGTTTTGACCTCAACGGTTGCTTTTGTTTGGTGCTCAAGACATTTTGCCTTTTGGATTGCCCAAAAATTTTATTGCATTTATGTGAAGACGACACCTTGCTCTTTCTATTGGTAGGAAAGATATGGTCCAAAGCTGTATACCAAGTAGTGATTTTCGAGTCTGAAGTTTTTCAATTTTTTGTCCGTGAAAAATGGGCAAAATAAGGAAAATAATTAAAAATCTAAAAAATATTTAATTTGCGGTCGAATAGAAGAATTTTACATCAAAACAATTGTTTAAGTTGTGCTCTTTCTGGTAAGATTTCCAGAAGCAGAATTTGTTTCCTCTTTAATTTTTAAACGATTTTTAAGTAATATATGGTCTTTAGCCCCTGAAAACTGCCATGAGAGCTTTCGAACCGATTCGGTCGCCGTACGCGTAAAAGAAAAATCTAATCGAACTAAAAGTTATTTTTCTAGAAATAGTTCACCTAGAGCTATATTCTGACAAAGTTTGGGGATTTTCGATTTTTTCATTTTGCACGCCCCCAGGCGATATTTACGGACGGCCGCTCTTAAAAGACAAAATCAAACAAACATACAATTTTGAAAAATCAAATAAACAAAACGTCAGTACAATAACACGACTTAAACATTAATTAACCTTTTTTCATTTTCTTCTAGGTACAAGAGCTTGGCCTTCAGGGGGCATACAACAGAGACCACGGCACGTACGACTACGTGAGAAAAATGATGGCTTTACCGTTCCTGCCAGCAGAAAAAATAGAAAGACGATTCAATCACCTCCAACAATGACCAACAACAGAGGCCTTGAAAACCTTTTGTCAATACGTTAATGACAACTGGATTATCAGCCGTACCTTCCCACCAGCAACTTGGAGCATGTGCATGGAAGCCGTCACAACCAACAATGACCTGGAGGGGTGGCACAACGCCCTCAACAGACGAGCAAAGGGAAGAGCTCAGTTGCCCCTCTACATACTAATTCAGCTCCTACACAAGGAAGCAGCACTTGTCTCCCTTCAAATCAGACTCGTGTCCGACAGACGACTGAGAAGGCATCAGCGTAAGACTTATCGAAAGTATCAGAAGACACTCTTCAGCCTATGAAAAGCCTATGAAGACGGTCAGAAAAACTCAAAACAGCTGCTGGAGGCATGCTCTCATTTAATTAATCCGTTGTAAGCTCGACTAATAAGGATTTGCCTTTCAAGAGATGGGAGTCACTCGGACAACCCACATGTCCCCGCCTGTAATTCGCTTTAGCTTAAGTTAAGAATTTGTTTTTCAAGGGGCGGGAGTCACTCGGACAACCCACACATCCCTGCCTGTAATTCACTTAGCAATAAACATGATTGTAAAGATATGCCGTTTACGTCGTAACTACGCTTAGCAACCATGTGATGGTTCTTCAGCACGTGCTTTGGAACTTCCTTTAAAACAGAAAGGCTGGGCATATAAAACGAAAACAGTAAGAGTTGTAGAAATTATTCAGGGGTTTGTTGTTAGGATTACAGTCTTCCTAAAGTTCTAAACGCAAACTAGCCAGTTAGAAAGGAACCGAAAACAGTTCATTTATTAAACGAGCGATTCGAAGATATTTTAAATCGGGTAATTGAAGTTTGTTTACACATTGGGGGCTAACCGTCTAGATAGTGGGGGCTAATTGTCTGTATACTGGGGGCTAGTTGTCGGGGGCGAATTGTCTGGGGGGCGAACTGTGACATTCGTTCGATTTTTTTGCTTTTACACAATAATGCTACGGTGGGTGTTATTTTTTCCAGAAATATTAGTCTCTCCACTCCCGGAGTTTGAACAACATATGTACAGTAGCGATCCCAGGCCAGATACTGGCTCGTTAATGCAGTTGGAGAGCCGTAGAGCTGTCCCACAGGCTTCACAGCCTCCATAATCCAAAGCCTAAGCTAGGACATTTTAATAATTCCACAACTCGACGGCCGCAAAGTGAAAAGCCTCTGCAGACTGCGGGATCACGCACATTTCTTTCATTTTCGTGTTTTTCGATAGCAAACCAGGAAGCAGTCAGCCGATCTCTGGCATTATTATTGCGAATAAAAGCTTTAGCTCTGCATAAGCAGCCCTTTTCTGTTCTTTTCGCGCAGGTGGGAAGAACCACCGCCATCTTGGATATTGCAATGTTATGCGCAGTAGCGGGTGCGCAGTGCAAAACAAGGTAATTACCTTAAGACTAAACAAAACATTTATGCATAATCCTTGACAATATATCGGCTCAATTTGGAGCCCAGCATTTCCATTTGATCTGTTAACTCAGAAAAGACATTTCACTTCTCCATATAAACAAAGGAAAACTTTATGCTTATTCTTTTATCCAAAAGCTTTAGCAAAACAGGAAACCCTCATTTTACAAAAAGTTGTTCTAGTGTACAGTTATATGATATCCTGTATTTTCCCAGAAATTCCAGTGTCAAAGGTTGCTGCTTTTTCTACTCATGGGAATGGTCATTTGCTATTCTTTTTATCATCATTAGGAGGTCAATGCAATGGACAAGAGAGCATGATATCCTTCTTTCCCCTAGAGGTTTTTAAACACAAACAAGGGAACAAAAAAAGCAGGTCGACCATGGGATGCCAACTCGTGAAGAATCTTAGAGGGCACCAAAACAGTGAGATTTAAATCTAATTTATCACAACAAGCAGTCAGGGAGAGATTCAAGTGATGTTAGTGTTATTAACATAGGTTAATGGGAGTGGCACAATAGGATCTGGATTTCAGTCATGCATTTTGCATCAAACTCTTGCAAGTGTCTCTGTCCTGGTTGCAAATTACCTGCTCCTGACCACGATTTTGGCCTGTTAAATAAGTTCGGCACTGGGCCCGGTACAGTGGAAAGCAAGGATGGCACTGAAGCTATTGACTCTGCTGGAGCATCTTCGACCAGTGCACAACGCAACCCTTTCCAACCAACTGCTGAACTACTGCAAGCAGTTAGATCGCTCTCTGACCAGATAGGAACAGACTGCCCTCAAAGACAAAATTAAACATCTGGGCAAGGGATCTCCAGAGTCCTCTCGCTGCAAGGCCCACTCAACAACACCCACCATCGCACTTCCATCAGGTAATAATACCGGCAGGACTGGTGTCTACATGTACGTAGATTTAATCACTCTATTGCCCTCAAAAGTCACTACAGGCAACGAGACTAACAATAAACAGCTGGCAACCATCGAATCTTTTGACCACTGGCTCAAAGCTTGGTCAACGCATTAAAAAATGTTGGTCTTAACCAACCTGGCAAGGTACAAGGAGCTTGCTCAATATCACGGCATTATTCAAAAGGCTAACAGGAAATTTCGCTTAAAGGCAGTATACGATTTGGACGTTCAATTTCGAATGAGTCTGTTGGACACGAGTAAAGGACCAGACCAAACCGATTCCACTGAAGTTCCTGCAGAGGGCATCTCCTGCCAACATTGTAAGTCAAACCAGTATCAGGTACGACATTGTTCCTTTCATAGGAAACAAATGCTGGAGAGTAAAGCATTGTGGAAAGCCAGTATGTCAGCAAAGTCTCAATGGAAATTCGCACCAGTTCCACAACAGCCTCGAAGGATGCAATTGGTACCAGCAAAAAGCATGTCAACAAGGAAAAGACCTTAAGTGACCCCATGTTTGCAAGGCTTCTCGGGGGGGGGGGGGGGGGGCATGCAATGGCTGATTACAAACTCACTTCCAGTTCTCAACTCTCCATTTAACCCTTCCAATTGGAGGACCTCCTTGCGTGATTTCTCTGACGTCTCATTTATTGACTATTTAATCTAAGATATTGAACATGGTGTACGTATCAGAGACACTGGTCCCAGAACTTTCGGCATTTCGCCCAACCATTTATCAGCCATATGGAATATTACACCCACAAAACTTGAACTCAAACAAGAGTTTGGTGTTGGTCAAAAGATAGGTCCGTTTTTCGACCGTAAAAATTTTGTGAGGTCACTGATGGGCACTATTCCCAAATCCCGTTAAATGGCATATCATTCACTTATCTGACTTATTTAACTTGACTTACCTGACACGTTCCATCACATCTTAGTTTACCCTGCTGACTGGGAACTCTTAGGCTCTTAATACTACTGCCTTTTTTGTAGACACTTATCTTCCGTTCGGCTTCCACTTTTCACCCTCATGATTCCTTAGTCGATGTCATGTATTCTTGTGGCCTTTTTCCTGTGTGGCATTACTTGGATGATTTCCGGACATGTGGACCCCGGCGCTTGGTCCACTGTGTTCGAGTGAACTTCACACCATGCTTATCACCTGTAGTGACCTAGGCTTTACCACTAACCCATCCACAACTATAGGTCCTTGCATTTGTCTTGAACTCACAGGAAAAATGTCAGATTCCCCAAAAAGGGATTAAATAGGGATTTTACTGGGAATTTGTAGGGTTTTTAGTGGGAATTGCCAAAATTGGGAAAGTGCTACCAAACCCATTTTTGGGTAAAAAAAATCACATTAAAATCCCAATGTTGGAATAAAGATGTCCCATCATTTTCCCATTCCTGGGATTCTTTTGTCCCAAAAATTTACCCAAAGTGGGATTCTTTTGTCCCAACAATTTCCCAAAACTGGGATTCCTTTGTCCCAACAATTACCCCAAAGTGGGATTCTTTTGTCCCAACAATTTCCCTAAACTGGGATTCTTTTGTCCTAACAATTTCTCCAAAGTGGGATTCCTTTGTCCCAGCAATTACCCCAAAGTGGGATTCTTTTGTCCCAACAATTTCCCTAAACTGTGATTTCTTTGCCCCAACAATTACCCCAAAGTGGGATTCTTTTGTCCCAACAATTTCCCCAAACTGTGATTCCTTTGTCCCAATAATTACCCATTTCTGGGATTCTTTTGTCCAAATTATATTACCCATTCCTGGGATTCCATTGTCCCAACAATTTCCAGAGACAGGGATTTTGCTGACTATATAATTTCACAAGACTAGGATTATTTACCTGTCCTATTGTTTCAACAAAATGGGGCATCATCTTTCCCAGTATTTTCACAAAAGTGGAAAGTATTTGTCCTAGTATCTTCCCACCCTCCCCCAAAAAGAATTATATCTCACAGTATTTTGAGAAGAATATTTATTTTCACAACATGTATCAAAGGTAGGAAATGCTTTCTTGTTTCACAAATCAAACACAAATTTCAAGAAAGCACCTAATACTAGCTAGTTTAAATACAAAGAAGTATCTGCAAGTTTAAGTCAACTCTAAACATGGTGGGTAACAACGCTATTACAAGGCAATTTCCCTGTTAACAGTTATGTCAGCCCTTTTGATATCGGCAAGGCCAACTCCAAGTTGTACTGAAACATACTTAAATTTAATTAGCTTTCTCGCGGTAACTTCTAAAAGCTGTGTTACTGAAAGTGTTGTTAAACTCTTTTGGGTAACCTGAAACCTTCCTTTTAACAGTTTGACCAGTTCTTCTCTGTCTGGAATTTTTTCAGTTACTGCTTTAATTATCACTATTGCTGACTTTTTGGACATCTTGTTATCTCTGATATCTGGTTCAGCTGATTCTCCAGAGGCTTCTTCTTCCTCATTGACTATCATTGTATCTGTGGACCCCTCTGAATGGTTATCATCATCATCCTAAAGACACATAGTGGAGCCTTAAATTTACAGCGATTTGACAAATACAAGCGTTATATAATATATAATCATGGTGTGGGGTTGTGTTGGGTCTTCAGCTTCAAGCTGGAACACTTAAAACACGTTTCAAATCTTTAGGATTTTCATGAAAAGGCAACTTAATGCACCTCAAATGGTTGTTGTTTTAAATCCTTCCTGGCCATCTTCTCTTGCAATATTATAGATGTGAGTTGCCAAGAGACTAGGAAACCTATTCAGCAATAATTAATTATTATAATGACACAATTCAACTTCAAAATGAAAAACAGTCAGCCATTGGACAATAATAATTATTGCCCAATGGCTGACTGTTTTAGTAATAATTATTATTAGTATTATTGCCCTTTTAAATCTGGCAATGTATCTTAGAATGCCAACCAACATATATTAACATAAATCCCTATACCTTTTTGCTTTTATGGAATCTTCGTTGCTCACTGAAGAAGCTTTTAATATGCTGAGCAATACCATCTGTGAAAAAGCCAGCCTCTGGCAGTGAACATTCATCAGAGATCTTCTTAGCAAACTGCTCAAGCTCAGCTTTTTTTTCTGGTGTATTGAATTTTGGCAACTTGTGTCTCCAGTGCTCACTTGCAAGTACTCCCACTTGTTTGCGTCTGTAAAATATTGTTAACGCAAAATTCGAAGGAGTTGAAGATGTAAGATATTTGACCATTTGTGTAAGCTAAAATACATGATTTCAATCCAGTTTATATTTGAATTCATTTGCTTCTGATTTCTTATAAATATGAATCAAAAGAAATTCAAGTACAAATTAAGTCGAAATTGCTTAACATCAGTGAACTTTTATCAACCTACAACATACTCAAACACAAAACTCCCAGGAACAGAAGAAATCAGCATTAATAGTTAGGTGACAAATTATATGATTTTATAAGCTAGCACACTTGACACTGAAAACTTAGCAAAAAAGGCCGGCCATAGTGCTATTCCATATGATGGATCAAAGAATTATCTGTTAGAATAAAAATTATTATAGTGCTAAATATCAACCCAAACTAAACCCATTGAACGTTGGCCCTAACACAGGGAAGAAAATGTAATATCAAAACCTGCTGAATAGTTAAGCACAGTTCCTGGTTCACAAGCCAGTCAATTTTGCTTCGTTAATTAGCTGATTGTTTAATCGTGCGTCATTTTCGTGTTGACCTTGAATTAAACAGGCAAACAGCTTTCCAGGCCCGCCCGAAAGGTTAATATAACCAGAACGCCCAGGGTGAACAATGAATTAGTAGAAAAATCGCCTTACTTTGCTAAATATAGTCGCTTCATTTCTGGTGAAAAGCCAGCAATAGCCGCCATTGTTGGTTTAACCTGTGGAGACGATGGTCTTGACTGCAATGACGGTACGTGTTTTCCAAATTCTTTTCTAAATTTCACTGCTTTTCCATACGTTAAACCCAATCTCGTAAATATTGGCGCGTCCGGTTCTCTCTGAGTCAAGTCTTCAATCGAGGCGTCATCAATTATCTCCTCCTCTAAGAAACAAGAGTTTAATGTTTAATTTCAGATACATATTCAATGTTGAATTATTGACACTCTTTGGAATAAAGCAATCTACAGCAGTTCCAGTTAGATGAATTGCAGTAAACACAAAAAAACATTTTATTTACATCAGGTAAAGTGCCAACCTTTGTTCAAACCACAGCCTCACATCTTTGTACTGTGCACGCTGCCGGTGAGAAAAAATGACTTACTTTCAAAAGCGGTCTTTATTTCTTCCCCAAATTTGGCTTGAATCTTTTCTAATAAAGACTCCTCCGTGTTGGATACATTGCTTACTTCATAAGCGCTTACAATCTCAGATTCTTTTTCTGCCATCTTGCAAGCCTCACCGAAGAAAAAAACAGCAAGAAAGGCTGAGAGAAAAACGTGCCACAAGGTTGTACCTACAGGTATAATAGTACGGCATTTGTTATTGGATAATTTTCGCGCCATTTTCACACGTCACTTACGTGTTTTCAATACTTGGACCTTATTGGATAATAATTTGAAGGCTGCTCTGCTGGGCGAATGAATTGCTGGCATACTCAGTGAGTTGAGCCCACTGTTGTTAGGACAGCTCCCTTCTTTAACAAAAAAGGAATATGGCGGCAAACTTACATCCTCCAGGGGAAAGTGGCAGTAAAAGTAATCCGATTGGGACTAGAAGTAGCATCACATCTTGCTGTTGCAGTGATAAGTCATATCGGCATGTTCATTGCCCTTGTTCAAGCTGCAATGGACGAGCAGTGGATAGAGGTACCGAACTTAGGCATTGGAAAGAAAGTCAAATTGTTTCAAAAACTTGTTCTGAATTGGATGAGTTTCAATCCCACCGAAAGTTGTCCCTCGAATGGGGAAGAACAGATGGATGAAGATATTGAAGGTATGCAATACCACAGCCATAATGAAAGGGATGAAGATGAAGACGGAACCTGTGTATCCTTGCCAAGAGCCGCAAGAACAGAGAAAAATGCCACTGAGGAAATTAGTCGTTAATGCCGTTCTAGACGCTCTCAGGATTGTGAAGGGAAGTGGATCTTCTTGCCAAACGTTTGAGGACATCTTGAATTATGGTAAAACTCTTTTGCTAGCCAGCCATAACAGTGAAAATATAGATTGCGAAATTGTGCTAACCCTGTGGCCAAGAAACTGGAACTCAGTGCAGAAGCTGTTAAAAGAGGAAGGATATGAAGATGCCAAATTATTTCATGTTTGCTTTTGCTGGAATGAGAAAGAACAAACAAGAAATGGAAAAACTAGTAAAAAAATTGTTTACTCTGGAAATTATAGCATTTTGGAGAATAAGGATGACTTGTGCATTCATTGTGGCAAAAAAGGTTATCTAAAATACTATTACCTAGGCATGAGCACAAAAGTGAAGAATTGGTTTAAAAGTGTAGATATGTGCAGAAAAATGTTGTCCCATTGGAATGCACATGATAGTTGGCTTGGTCGCCAAAGCAGCAATCCAGAAAAATGTGAATTCTGGGATGGTGAGCGATGGGTTGAACTCCAATGGTTCTGGGACCCTAAGAGCACCTGGACTTTGCCAACACTGTGTCCTCATTGTAGCCTACCAGTTTCATCAGATAAGTTGCTCAATTCTCCAAATGGCAAAGATGGGAGTAAAGATGTGGAATGCCCAAACTGCTTTGAAAATTTTGAACACTATATTAAAGTCACCAGTGGATCTCCTTTGAATTTGGCACTGGTCATGGGTGGCAGCCGTTTGGAACTAGTTATAGAGGCTGTGGATCACTTGAAGTTAGCATTGCTAACATGACTAAGAATGACAGGAGCCATGTAGAAGAAGTATACGTTGTTGGTTTTGTTCCTTGCTCCCAGGTTCCTAACCTGCCTGAAGCTCTTGACCCATTTCTACAGCCTCTACTGCTGGACATATCCACAGGTTTCATTGATGGTTTCAAGGTTTTCAGTTATCCAAGGGAGATAGAGATAGAGGGCTATCAAACTAGCGAAGAGGAGACGGTGCGTGTTTTACTTCTCTGTTGGACAGGGGATCATCCTGGACAATGTGAGTGTGGCAAATTCTTGAATCAAGGAAAGTCTGGATGTAGGAGATGTAAAGTGGTTGGTAAACTACTGGAAAACAGTACAAACACACATGTGTATTATGGAGAAAACCGCTACCACTTTAGATATCCTTGGGAAGAGAGATCTATTGAATCTTCTGTTGATGATATGTTTGACATAGACCATGAAACAAGAGTAAGTGTACGCAAAACGATGTCATCTACTAAAGGTTTTACTGGCACAAGTATCCGTCATAAATACCTTTACCCTTTGTATGGCTTTGACATCCTAAAGCACCTGTTATTTGATGTTTTTCACACTATCTGCCTCAATGTTGTGAAAAATCAGTTAGAGAGAATTCTGGACATGAAGCTCATTGATCCATCATATTTGGATGATCAAGTTGAGAAATTTCCTTGGACACAAGACCTTAAAACTGGGAGACTTCCATGGTCACTTTCACATTGTAAAGGAACACATGTAGGTCAGTGGAAAGCTGAAGGACTGCAGAAGTTTTCCTTTCCTATGGCTGACTGTATATTTATGGGCAAACTGAATGACAGGCATGAATTAGAAATCCAATCGCTTGTTTCAAGACTTACAGAACTCCACTTTTATAGTGGCAGAAAGTTATGGAATGCTGACATGATTGAAATGCACAGACAGTTAGCATGGCGCCTCAACATTCAGATTGAAGAAATTCAGGGACTACACATGTGTACAGTATCAGTTCATAATTTGACTCACATACATGAAGATATCATTAGCTTTTCTTCCCCAGACAATTTCTGGTGTGCCGTTTATGAGAGGGCTGTAAAGCAATATGTCAAAAAGTCACATAACTGCAAAGGGATTGAAGCAACATTTGCTCAGTCAGAATCCAGGCGGGAATTCTTGAAGCCACTTCAAGCTGCTGATCACAGAAAGGCCGGAAAAGTTGACTTGATGACGGTAATTCATGCTTTTTTAAATGTCAACAAAAAGGGGCTCTGCCCTGCCATTTAAACATCAATTTAATGTTTGTTACACACACAAAGATGCAGGTATTAATAGCTAGTCACTGAAAAAACCTTTCTTCAAAATTTTCCCACCCATAGAAATAAACAGGTCCGTAGAGGTCTCCTGCAGAGGGAAAAGTGCTGAAAAATAGTTCTGTTTTACACTGTGTGCATGTGTAATTGGCCATTAAGGCAAATTTCCACCATTATTTTAGCTTGAAGTCCCTACCTTGTTTTGCTGATTTTGTAGCACTGAAGTAGTCCCCTTAAGTCATTACTTAACCAACTTAATGTTGCTGAGCCATTCATGGTATTCCAAATTTGATTAACCTTTAACTCCCAGATTAGTGATCACAATGTAACTTTTCCTTAATAATTAAGGAAAAGTATTATTATAATTATTATTATATTATAAATACCTTCTTCTGCAAACGGGTGACGAGAGTCAATAAACTTATCAGCCAAAGATGCCCCCCCAATTTTTTTCATCTATATGTAAAGCAAAATGTGTAACAGCTAGAAAGGAGAATTAGTAACCAGATCTTGACTTAAATGCTAATGTACGCTGAAGAAGTGTAAATTGAACAACCAGTTCTGTAAAGTTAAAGCATATAATGCCAGAAGAGATTTGAAATTTTGTTATAAACTAAATACATTAATTTTGACATAGCAAAATGCATTTGTAATTTAATCTTCCTCTTGTTTATTTCATGATTGTTTATGTGCCAATTATTATGTTTTCAGGGATTTGCCAGTTCAACTGAAATTCCCCAAATAGAGTCACAGAAGGAACCTCAAAATCGAAGATCATTTCTATTGGGTGCAATGTCAAAGGTCAAATCACTGCCACAGAATGAGAGTCAAAATAGCAGACACATTGGATGTTTCTGTTAGTGAGGTGCCTGTAACTGGCTTTGTTTCAAGTAAAGCCTTCCTGTTGGATGTGGGATACCAGGGATCAGTTCTCAACACTGGAGAGGCTGTTGTAGCAGACATCAATGGTCATGAGACAGTGTTATTGATATGCAACTTTTTTTGTGTTAGATGTGAAGAAACAGTATACGCAACATTGGTAATTGGGCAGAGGTACAACCCTCTTACTGCAGAGGATGGAAGTCAAGCAAGTGATTTCTGGAGTGGATTTATTAAAGTTAAAGCCAAACCAAGTTCAGAGCAATTTTTTCTTCCACTTGACTGTATCAAGAGAAAGGTCATACTCTACAATTGTGATGATGGTGTAATTTCTGTTGCTGACTACCAGAGACAAGCAAGACAGCTGCCTTACACTATCATTGTTCCAGTTTACATTGAGTGTGGAGATATGTTGTTGATTCAGGGGGAACTGTTGCACAATGTTTGGTTTGGCCATGCCCACAGTGTTAATCAATGTGAAAGGACAGTTAATGTGTTTTTCTTTGTTGAAAGTAGCAGGCACAAGAATCTCTATGTAAGGGAGACACAAGGGAGGCATGGTAGAAACACTGTTCTTGGCACTCTGTCATTGGAATTGCAAGTGGAAAGTGGATTTCTCACTCACAGTGGAGAAAAGATGAATGAGTACAGTGATATCTGCACTTGATACAATGAAGTTACTAAACAGTGAAATGCAGTTAATTTAGGCAAACTTAATGCAGATGCACAGCCAAGTCAGCTCAGATGCATAGACTCGTCTGACCTGACATGCGTCTGCATAAGTTCAGATATGTGTCAGGTTAAGAAAGATTCTGTTTTTGTTATTTAATGTCATGAGATTGCTTTGAGTTGTTTAAAAATCGTAGGCAAAAAAATTCCAGGTTTGGAGTCAAGAAGTGGCAATAGATTAAGTTCTAAGCAGTTTAGTATGTGAAAGGGATACAAACGAAACCTGGTCACTCCAAATGGTAAAAAATCTCAAGTTGGTTTTGGACAAAGGCAAAGTTGTTGAAAAGCAAAGCTTCTATTTTGCAGTTAAATAATAAATAAGTGGGGATCTAAGTCCCTTCTTTGCAGTATCAGGAGCATGCATGTGGAATGTGATACTGAAACACTACCGAAAAAAAAGGATATATCGATATCCTTACCAAAAATGTCATTATAAATGCACTATGCAGAGTTTTCAACCGTAATTTTTTTCGTGGCATTCACACATGCCCCTGATAGGCATTTGCATATGATAGTATAATGGGTAAAGTACAGTCATATAAACACCAAGTGTCAAGTGTCTA
>JBBMOI010000021.1:4550000-4552500 GCA_038088405.1 Porites divaricata
CCTAAGACTAACATTTCTGGATATGGAGCCAAGCCAAATTCACCACTGGACTCGAGTACTGCGCAGGACCCAAAATGGCCTACATGAAAGCGAGGCTAGCAATAGAAAACCCTCTAAATTACCTTCTTTGAGGTAATTTTATCAATAAAATGTCTAGATAATGTGAATTAGGTAAGACAGAAGTCATTTGCTTTGTTTTAAACTGTTCATTAGGGTCACGTGACCATTTTCCCTAATATTGCTAGGCATTATGGGAATTATTATGTTCAAAGCGTCTGTTTGTGTGTTTAAGCGTGTTCCGGGGGAAAACTAGGTTCTTGGACATTCTTACTAAAGCTGAAGAACTTTAACCTTTTTTAACCCCATGAAATTTATCATGGAGCCGGATTCCTTTCCGTTAAAACGTAGAATGCTTCATGGAAACAAGGTAAAAAATATATAGAAAATTGAGTAAAACTCGGCCCTTTTATTTTTGGAAAGATTGAAATAATGAAATGTTGCATTACGGAATCGTCCACATATAGTATTGTCTTGTAGTTTGATTTTGTTTGACTACTACGTCCCCTTGAAAGCTGGGTCCTAGAGCCCAGTCTCCCTGCAGTATTCAAGATGGCTGCGCCCATGTGGAACTACAGTTATTACTGGTAAGGAATTAATTGTTTTAACATCATTTAAAGTATTATTTTAATACAAAAAATCATTGTAATTTGGATACCAAAATACGGTGAAACTTTTGCAGTAACTGAGATGATAAGAAAATATTGAATAATTAATTTTATAATGATAATGCATCTCTGCACAAGAATATGACTTGAACCCCACTCTAGTTGTTTGACAAGTTTCAATATTTTTCCAAACTCTTTTTAGTTTCAGTTATATTTTTTGACGAATTCTCATGGATTGGAAAAAGTGCATCATTTGTCAGAAAAGTAAAGGCGAACCCCTACAATGTCCGGCAGTTTCTAAAAGAAAGGATGCAGGTGCAGGATACATTTCATTCGTTAAAAATCTTGTGGAATTCCAAAAGCTTGGAATCATTCCTACTTTTTTAAAGATTAGTTGCTTAGACGAAGGACAAGGGATAACGCAGACTCTGTCAGATAGAAAGGCTTCTTGGCACAAGTCCTGTAGAGACCTTTTTAGCAATACTAAACTAGAGCGTGCAAAGAAGAGAAAACTGAATGAAATAGAGGATACAGAAAGAGACGAAAAGGACGAGAAAACATCAGCAGAAGAAACCTCACATTTCAGCCCTGTTAAAAGTCGGAGATCTAGCCAACCGAAGTGTTTATCAGAAAACCATTGCTTCTTTTGTGATCAAACAGATAACATTAGAAATCTCCACGCTGCTTCTACATTTGAAGTTGATCAGAAAGTAAGGAAATGTGCGGTGGCACTAAAAGACAGCAAACTTCTTGCCAAGCTTTCTGCTGGCGATATGATAGCTATCGAAGCAAAGTACCACGCGAAGTGCTTGGTTGGTTTGTATAATCGAGCGAGGATGTTGATGTTCACGGCAACAAATGACACAACTACTCCTACCCTTAACCTTGATGAATTAGCGTTTGCAGAATTAATTGTCCATATAGATGAAACACTTCATGCAGAAGAACCAACAGTGCTTATACTTTCTGAACTTGTTAAGTATTTTTCCTCTAAGCTACAGGAAGTTGGTCTTGGGTGTGAGAAAATCAATGGTACTCGACTAAAGGAAAGAATTCTATCTGCTTATCCAGATCTTACTGCCCACACAGAAGGAAGAGACATCCTTCTCGTCCCTCAAAATGAAATCGGTGGTGTCTTAAAGGAGGCAAAGAACGATTGTGATGCACAACATCTTGCAAGAGCGGCAACCATCTTACGGCGGGACATTCTGCAAATAAAAAATTCCTTCAGTGGTACATTTCCTCAAGAATGTCAGAAAGATTCTATCCCTGCATCGCTGAAAACTCTGATCAGTATGATCGTCAAAGGTTCAAACGTCAATGCAGACCCAGCTGAAAGTCAGGCTTGTCTTACCATCGCCCAGCTTATTGTCTTCAATAGTATTTCCCGTTATCGTAATAGCCCTCATTCAACTGGCAGTACACATCACATCAGATCCAGGGAGTGCCCCCTACCTATTTATGCAGCTTTAAAAATTCACGGAACAACTAGGGACAAGTCTCTGGTAGATACATTCTACAAGTTAGGGATGTGTATTTCATATGACAGGCTCCTTTCCATATCAACAGACATAACGAACACTGTTTTAGAAAGATATGAGAGAGAACAGGTCGTTTGTCCAAGTAAATTGAGAAAGGGACTATTCACTACAGCAGCGGTTGATAACATAGACCATAACCCAAGCTCCACAACTTGTAAGGACTCTTTCCATGGAACAGCAATTTCTCTAGTACAGCATCCAACCACTGTGAGTCCTGGAAACGACAGAGCAATTGATACGTTTGATCCAACAGTTAAAAGTTCTGCGTCAAAAAAAATTGCACAACTACCTTTA
>JBBMOI010000021.1:4557500-4597500 GCA_038088405.1 Porites divaricata
CTTACCGCCCTTCATATTAAACTCAACCATCCGACCCGCCATCAGTTTCAAATGGTACTCCAACACCAGTTCTTCGCTCTGGACATGAATGATGCCATCTCTCGCGTAACATCTGCCTGCCACACTTGCACCTCCCTGAAGTCGTTTCCTAGCTCCTTGGTCAAGCAGACGTCTGACGATCCCCCAGAGGTCGTGGGCATTTCCTTCGCCGCCGATGTGATCAAACGCTACCGTCAGCTGATCCTTGTACTGCGTGAATGCTCCACGTCCTTCACTGCTTCCTGCTTGGTACATGACGAGAAGCACGATACCCTCTGTGACGCCCTCACACAACTAATTGCCGGTCTACACCCACTTGACGGCTCAAGAGCAATTATACATGTAGATCCCTCCCCTGGCTTTCTGTCCATGGCCAACAACGACTCTCTCAACCACCTGAATGTCACAATCGATGTCGGTCGCGTTAAGAACAAAAACAAGAACCCGGTCACTGAGAAGGCTGTCCGTGAACTTGAGGAAGAGCTCATCAGACAAGAGCCCGGTGGCAGACCAGTAAGTGCAGTTGGCCTTGTTCTCGCCACTGCCCGTCTTAACTCTCGCCTTCGCCTTCCTGGCCTATCCTCTCGCGAGTTGTGGACTCAACGCAATCAGTTCACCCACAAACAGTTGCCGTTGTCTGATTACGAACTCATTCTTGGTAAACACGAGCAACGTTCCTCTAACCATGCCTCCAGTGAGAAGTCTAAGAACCCCCACGGTCTTGTTCCAATTATGCCTTCACTACATGTTGGCGACATTGTATACCTCATTTCCGATAAGGACAAGTCTTGCATGCGTGATCGGTATATCGTGGTTTCCATTGACTTCCCTTGGTGCTTCGTTAAGAAGTTCAGTGGTTCGCAACTGAGGGCCACCTCCTACAAAGTCAAGTTGTCCGAGTGTTACACTACTCCTCCCTCCGTTATAACGTCCGATCATTCCGATCCTCCAGCTTCTGAAGACTGGGATGACGAGGCTTCTCCAGTAACCCCCGCTGTGCCCGCAGCCCTAGTGTCACCAGAGCCACCTCCTCTCGTGCCACCTGAGCTTACCTCCGTGCCGTCTGACGAGGAGCCATCCCCTTTGTTCACGTGTGATGATACTACCCTTGATGCCCCTGTCGACGTTCCCTCACTACCTGTTCTACAGGAGGAGCCCAGCACCAGCGCGACAGCCCCAGAGCAGGCCCTGCCATCCTGTCCCAGTTCTCCTCTCGAGACTCCTGGTTCAAGACCTCAGAGATAGCGCAAACCACCCTCGTACTTAAATGACTATGTTAGATTTTAGCCTTTACGGCAATAAGTTTTCTCACACAGTGACTGTTAGGCCGTAGTCTGTTTGTTACCTACAATAATGGACTAAAGTCCTTGGGACAGTAAGAGCATGACGGTGATTATATGCGTTTCACAAGTATTGTCGCTAAAAGCAGTGCTGTCATGTTAGAAATGCATGTCCCCTCCCCCTTCCCCACCCAGGACAATGTTGAAAGATCACAGGAATTGTACCTTCACACTTTCAACATTGCCCGTAGGGTGGGGAGACAGGGTAGGGACGTGGAGTGTTAGTAGCGCACGGCTACAATTTCGCGTGTATTAAAAAGCGTTCGAACTGTATAACTGTCCCAACACTTTTGTCCATGATTGTCTGAATTTCCTTCTCAACAAAAAATGTGGTTTTTACTGTTTTTGAACAGGGAAAATGTGTTTTTTAGGGGTTTTCAAGGGAATTATCATATGAGGTGTAGGTTTGGACGATCTCCAGTGTTTTATAACGGACTTTCCTTTAGAGTCTGAAAATGACTATTTTAAACTCGTCATAACCGAAAACCTGCTTCGTTGCATAGTCGTGCGTACAATATTTCAAAGAATAAACCAGATTAACGGTTAAGCGGTTACCGAATCAAACGGTTTTACAGTTCGTAATGGTGTATACCAGCAGCATTTCCGCCGAACAATGGGCCCGGGTTTGGTTTCTTAAAGAAAACACGGGGCTATCACTCCGCGAAATTGCACGGAAATGCGGCATCTCTAAGTCATCTGTAGCACGGATATGGCATAGAAGCAGAAACCAGTGTTCACAAGTGGATAAAGTTTGTCGCAGAAGTGGTCGCCCAAGAAAAATCAGTGACAGAGATGGCCGCGCTCTCATTCGAGGCTTACAAAGACTAAGACTCAGGGGTCGGGACATTACAGTAAAAACAGTGGTTAAAGAAAGCGGCTGCTCCTTTCAACAAGCCCATCGTCGAACTTTTTCTCGCTTTCTGAACGAAAAAGGATATGGTTATTTGATTGCAAGGAGAAAAGGAATTCTTTCAGAAAAAGACCGCAGGATACGTCTTCAGTACGCCCAAAAAATTAGACGCGAACTTTCAGGAAATGCACACTTCTTCAAACATGACATTGCTTTTTATTTGGATGGTGTTTCTTTCGTTCACAAGCAAAATCCTGTACAGGCAGCGGCCGGAACAAAAAGCCGAATATGGAGAAAGAAAAACGAAGGCCTACAATTTACCGCGAAAGGCAGTAAAGACTTGGCTGGTGGACGTCGGTTGCATTTAATAGTAGCGATCGCTTACGGGAAAGGTGTTGTTCTAAAAGAAGTGTATGAAAAAATGGACAGACAGTTTTTCGCGCAATTTATTCGGACACATTTCAATATCGCCTTTGCGTGAGCTGGACCAAAACGGCACGGGAAACGGCTCTTTATCATGGACAACGACGCCAGCCAACGAAGCAAGGTAGCTAAAAGGGCTCTTCGGGATATTGAAGCCGAGTTGCACGAGATACCTCCGCGATCGCCGGATATAAATGTTATTGAATGAATTTTCCATCTCTTATGAATGGACCTCGAGGAAGAAGCAGTTAGTGAGAACATTACCTGTGAACAATTTGAACAATTCAGAGACCGCGTTTTAAAGTCACTGGAAAGATTACCGATAGACATAATTGATCGCACTATCGAAAGCCTGAACGACAGGATTGATGCCTTAATCTCCTCAAAAGGGTCGCGAACGAAATATTAGGACTTTTAAAGCAGTTTTTATTCTTTCATTACAACAGCATTGCATTGCGTAATATTGGAAGCATAGTGCACGTGATTTAATACATTGTATTTGCATAACTGATAAGCCAACAGCAACAGTACTCACCTTAAAACCGTAAAATGTATGTACTTTTGGCGTACAAAAGGAATTAAAAACACAACGAACTAAAATGTATTTGCTCTTAAATCTTTTTACACTAATTTTGTCTGTGAAATAGTACATGTTTACCCCGAAAAGAACAGTACTCACTTCCAAGGGAAAAAGTAAACAATACAAGTCTTCTTTTATTCACTGAATCAAGTGAGTACTGTTGTTTTTCCCCTTTAGGGTCGGTTTTCTGAGGCAATCTACAAGTAATAAGATACATTTTGCTCTTTAATATATGTTCGTTGCCTTTTACTCGTAAAAACTCTTTGAACTTGCGTAAAAACAGGTGATTTCTCACTGAGTACTGTGCGATAAACAACCATCGGTGACGTCACTGGCTCTCGTTATTGACATAGCTTAAAATAAATCTGGCAAAACACCGTCCACATGGAGTGAAGTGCTTCTGTTCTGCTTGAGGAATTTTTTTCCAAAAATGAAAATAACGCCAACGAACATTCATCATTTCCGTGTTTGTACGATCAATGGTACCCTTTCTAATCAACACCAATGGTGCATCGGTGGTTGCAAAAAAAGGCGTGTCTGCCGTTAATTCCAAGTCTCTTTTACAGAATGTTTTGGGAGCTGGTAGGTGAACAATGTCACCTTCCAGTGCTTGCAAAAGGTCGGTCCACGCAATAAGTTTTGGTTCCCACCTAAAGTCATTTAGAAAAATCACTTCGGCTTCTTCCGCCCCATGCAAAGGAGCCGGTAGCAGGATTACAAAATGTGTTGAATATTACTTTCAGTGGCGAAAGAATAAAGCTCTCACCGCAGTTGGAGCTTCCATGAAGATAAACATTACGGAATTTCCCTCTCCCTTTCTCTAATGCGTCATATACGGCTTGACAAAATACGGATGGCATTATTTCTTGGTTTCCCAGTACCTGAATTGCGGCTTCGAACCATTTTCCTTCACATGTCGCAGCACATTCTCTCTCTTTCGCTTTGTGTAAAATTTCCATTCTGGTTTTCTTAGACCGCTTCAGTTTTGATTCCACCTCCGAAAATTCTTTAGCTAAACAGAGTGCTTCGTCCACAGCTTTGTGACCCCGATTAGCAATGAACTGCACCAAACACTTCTTTCCTTCTTGTTCTTGAGCAGTTGCTAGGGCAATCAACTGTAGCCTGCTAGTTATCCCTTTCTCCTGGATAATTTTACAAACGTCGTAAACAGTCAATCTCTCTTCTTTTCGTTTCTTCGTTGTCGCTCTTGAGTCCTTTTTGTCCTTCCGCTTTTTGGATGCGATGGCAGCCTCTGTTTTCGGTGCACTAGTTAAATCAGGGTGACCTGAAGAGTGTACTGCCTCACTATCTTCCTTCGTAACGTACTTGTATGCGCTATAATAAGTGTTATGGTGATCACTGAAATGCACTTGTATGCCGAATTTGTCGTTCAAGTACTTCTTTACCTGTAACCATCGACCTCTCTTCCTTAATTTTACAGCCATATGGAAATGATACTTGTTCATCTGGTCATCGCTATGACAGTCTGCATTTGCATGTGCCTCAATACACACGACCCACTGCAAAATATCTATTCCACAAAACTTCCACGCTTCTAACACAGCCTCACCAAAACTCTCCCTCGTAGGAAATTTCACTGTGTCTGCACGACTGTATGTGATTAAATAAACAATTCGCTGAGTTTCTATCGACCAGCACACCATACAGAAATCGGCATCATACGCGGAAAACCTCGTATAATCACATTGTGTAACAGAGAACATCTGTACAAGTGTTATTAGTACCCTCTTACCCCTACCCCCTCCCCCCTCCCAAAAAATCCTTACACATCTCAGTATGAACGCAGACAGTCACTTCAGCTACTTAAAAATACACAATCACACTGAAAAACAAGTCTACCACCCATTTTCTAAAAGATTCCAAATTCAGACAATCATGCTCGGCCTACGTGGGACAGCTCTTCAATGGTTTCGATCCTATCTGAGAGGTCGTTTGCAACAAGTTGCAATTAATGGTGCTCTATCCAAAAAGTTTGGCCTAGAATGTGGGATGCCTCAGGGTTCATGCCTTGGTCCCCTACTTTTTACTATTTATGCTAGTAAACTTTTCAGTATTATTAAAACTCACCTGCCAACTGCACACTCGTACGCAGATGATACTCAATTATACTTGTCGTTTCGCCCATCAGAGAGTACGTGTGAAGCTGAGGCGCTGGATGCTATGGAGAAATGCATCGCCGATGTTCGTTCATGGATGATTAATGATAAGTTGATGCTGAACGATGATAAGACTGAGTTTCTGGTGATCGGCACGAGCAAGCAGCTATCTAAAGTGTCTGTTAGCAGTATTAGGGTTGGCGATGTTGATGTAATTCCCGTATACTCTGTGAAAAATCTGGGCTCCTGGTTCGACTCGCACATGGATATGGCAACGCATATAACAAAGACCTGTGGTAGTGCATTCTTTTATCTGTATAATATCCGGCACATACGAAAATACCTTACTAGCGAATGCACTGAGAAATTGATTCATGCATTTATAACTAGTAGGTTAGACTATTGCAACAGTCTACTCTATGGAGTTCCAGACCATCACGTGCAAAAACTCCGTGTTATGAACGCCAGTGCGCAATTGATTTTCTGCGCACCTAAACACTGTCATATTACGCCGCTCCTTAAACAACTTCACTGGTTGCCTATCCGCCTACGCATCGAGTTTAAAATCCTTTTGATCTCCTTTAAAGTACTCCAGGGCTCAGCTCCTAAATATCTCATTGATTTAATTTTTGTTTTATCGCCATCTCGCTATGATTTACGGCGAAATAATAAGGGAATTCTTTTGAGCACCCCAAAGCATTTTACAAAAGCTACCATGGGAGATCGATCCTTCATGATGGCAGCACCACGGCTTTGGAACAGTCTTCCCATAAGCATTAGATCTGCTTGTACCACAAATGATTTTAAAAAGAAACTTAAGACATTTTTATTTGAGAAGGCATTTTGTTAATACAATTAGATTAGTTCTTACAATTGTTAATACAATTAGTTAGTTCTTCTGTAAATTATTTTTCTTATAGTTGATTGTAAATAGTGTAAATTTTGTTTTTGACTTCATAGAAATTGTAAATAGGTTCATATTGTAATGCGCATTTGATTATTTTATAGAAAATGCGCAATATAAATGTTAAATATTATTATTATTATTATTATAGTAAGAGCATGACGGTGATTTTATGCGTTTCACAAGTATTGTCGCTAAAAGCAGTGCTGTCATGTTAGAAATGCATGTCCCCTCCCCCTTCCCCACCTAGGACAATGTTGAAAGATCACAGGAATTGTACCTTCACGATTTCAACATTGCCCGTAGGGTGGGGAGACAGGGTAGGGACGTGAAGTGTTAGTAGCATGCGGCTACAATTTCGCGTGTATTAAAAAGCGTTCGAACTGTATAACTGTCCCAACAGTTTTGTCCATGATTGTAGTTTTGTTCTCCATTTTGACGCTATATTTTTTGTCTCGGTTCTCACCCTTTAGGTAGCTTTCGTTTTACGCAGAAGAAGAGGTTGCGCCAACAGGCATTGCCTGCGACATTGTGTTATATTATATGCGCGCGCCGGTTTTCCCTCGTGTTGTGATTATCGCCTCCATCTTGTTGTAAGAGCGATTGCGTTGACATTAAAGCTGTTTGAGTTCCTTCGTTGTGACGCTCCTGTCTCTTCAACATTGGCGGTAAGCATTTGGTGCGACGAGAAGGAAATTCAAAATGAGAGACAACAGGCACTTAATGATGCCCTGGGAAACCTGACAAGTGGACGCTTCAGTCCCATCCTTTCTACTTTAAATGCCTCATGGGACGATATTTCATCTACCCAGCAAAAGTACTATTATGACATTCGCAAGGCCAGGGAAGCTGTTGCAGCTACGCTGTCAGTCATTAGTCCTGGGCAAGAAAAAGACCTTTGGAAATGTATCTAAAATAATTCAGACATAATCGAGAGGGATGAAAGTAGCTCATCCAAAAGAAAGCATTTCAACACAAACACTGGGCTCTTTGACGTCTTAATCAAAGCCTATGATCAAGCGGAGTCGTGGCAAATTAAATGCCAGATCCCATCTCTTTTCGCAAATAAGCGTTAACACACATGCCATCGTTAAATCTACCAATCACTCTCTTGATTTTTTGCAATATATTCTTAAATATTACGGATTATGGTGCAGCCTGTGATGGAGACCTGTGGTGTCTTTCGAAATAGCCCTATGCAGTAAATACTTTGTTCACAGTCAGAACAAACACCGAGTTGTACCTTATTTACAATTTACTTTCGTATTTTGAGAGTTAAAATGTGATATCAACCAGACAGTAGAAAGCATTTTTCCCTTTTTTTGCTTGCAGTTTGCTTCCAATCAGAAAACAATCCCAATTCCATTTGTTGTTAATGGTGTCTCAGATTAGCTAGGATCAAGGACTTATTAGAGGTGCCGTTGAGAACAAAATATGCAAAAAACCTTTCATAAAGCACGTTGCCTTGGAAAGTTTAACTAAAGATATTGGGTGAACTCACTTGTAACAATAGGAACTACCTTTTCTTGATGTGTCAGCTATTATTAACGTCACTTTTACTGCTAGGCTAGTCCGTAGGGAAATTTTGTTGCACTTTAACAATCGACACTGATTTTCTTCTTCGGAAAAGAAGAAAAACGAATTTAACGATAGTTAATTTTAAGTCTGAAAGCTCTGTGTTTGATAGAGCTTAAATACTTACATTTGGGCATTACATATATTACGAGGCAAAAGCAAGTGTAAAAGGCACTCATTAAAAATAGTTCATAACAGTTGGCATCACTACAGATGTAAACAAGACGGCTAGTCTGATATATTTATATTTTTCCCTCACTGAATTGACACACTTTTTCAGATCACCCTCTGATTATTAGCTTTGAATGGTTTTTCTTATGCTTCTGAAGTTGAACTCTGCGGAGAATAAATCTGCAGGGACTCACTGCAGCATGCCACAAATTATTTTTAGCACGGAAAAAAATCAGTTTTGTATAAGGGGTGTTTCATGTTTTAAGTGCTTAAAAGCCTACCTATGTCGATGTTTTGAAGTAAATACTCGTCCGCGGTTACCTAAAGAACCTGATTACCTTTGTTGAGCACCGTTTAGTAAATTTTCGACTTATCGTCCAGAAAAATATTTTTGTACATTATTTATTCTCTGAAAATTTGGCAGGAAAAGTTTTTGCTGAATGGCATTTTCCTGTAACTTTCGATGTCGGCCTTAGTGATTTACTTAGAGATACCAATTTTAAGTTTGCTGTATTTTAATAAAGGTACAACAGACTATTGATACAGTAATTTTCTTTAAAAATAAACTACGCACGTTTGACAAACAGCAGCGCGAAAATGGCAAAAATTTGGCTCACCTTCATTATCAATTAGGTGTTAATATTAAGTGCAACATTGAAAACATATAGTTCAGCACAAGAGAGATTGTTAGACTTCAATCAGTTTATTGTGAGTTGGAGGTGTGAAAAAACCTATGGCAAGATTTTCTCACTTAATGTTCTTTAATATAGGTTCAACAAAAGTTGGCCGAAAATCAACCTATTTTATGCCCGTGGAGGGCCCTGATTCTAAGAAAGAATTTTATCTTGAAATAAAAAACCCACCAACTTCTGAAAATACCACCGTTGATAATCTTTTCAGGTGGCTTTTCTATGGCAAAAAGATGAAGGTCAAACGCCGACCTCGAACTTTTGCTCCTGCCTGGTTTTCTCTGACAATGACACTTAATTACTTGCATCTTGTGGCTTTGCTTATGTCCTGGTGAGAGCTGGGCTTAATGTAGTGTCATGTTATACAACTATTGCGAGAAAGGTTGTCGGAAAAAAATGTGCACAAGACAATTCCGACAGGTAATATGGGATATGTGCAATACACTGTTCCTGACACTACAGCTGTCGAACCCACTTTTGTTGCTTTCTGTTAGCACTCGAAGACAAATGTCTAGGGCCTCTCCTGCCATTCTTTCAAATTTCTTTGCAAAACAGTGAACTCAAAACCACCCACAAGACCTTTCAGGGTTGTCGCGTGCACTTTATGCGACAACCCCTGCTGTATGCAATTCTGAAGACACTCCTATCTGGAAAGTCTAAGTATGTGAAGGAAAGGCCAGGGTGCACATAAACAAATATGGCTCTTACTTTGATAACTAACCTCGAATTCAAGCAAAAACTGCTATTGTGTTTCTCCATTAATTCCAGGCCAGAAAGGTGAGAACAAAAAATTTTTCCGATTGGCATTCACATTTTTGAAGTTAATTTTTTTAAGTGCAAAAGACTGGTCTTTTACTGACAGTCTCAAAATCAATACATTCATTACACTACAGGAATCATATGAGATCAACTCTACAATATTTTTCATAAGACGG
This sequence comes from Porites divaricata, assembly GCA_038088405.1. Classification (NCBI taxonomy): domain Eukaryota; kingdom Metazoa; phylum Cnidaria; class Anthozoa; order Scleractinia; family Poritidae; genus Porites; species Porites divaricata. The sequence continues at coordinate 4,567,124 of JBBMOI010000021.1, forward strand.
AATCATTACATGACATTCAATTTCTAAATGCAAGTGTCATCTGCCTTTTCAGAATCTGGTCTTGTAAAAATAATCAAAATCTTGAGGTAAACATATGTTGAGGTATGTCACCCTTGAGAACTGATGCTGTGACCCCAACATGCTCCCAACACCTCTCCTTTCAATCCAGCAAAACATCTCAATGCCTAAGAGCTCTTGGTTTCATTGCTATGTTGCTAATTTACACCATTACACCATAATACCATAATGCCTGAAGTGCTAAAGATAATTTTCAAAACAGTTAGCCTAAACGGAAGGTATCAGGCTGTTATGCAAAAAAGTTTTAAGGTCAGGAGGATCACACTGGGAAAAATCTGAGGTTCTCTCAATTCTTCCCAAGAAACATTTTCTTTCTAAATAAACACACCACAACCAAAATCCTTGGAGCCAAGTTTCATTTGTTTCCATTGAGTTAGACTTTGCCATACTACACAAAACTTAATTAATAGGAGTTTTGGTGGGAGACAATGTAGTAGGCCCAGCCTCCTTTGATTGCATCAGCCATACCAGAGCTTCGCGTTAATGGATCTTAATGTCCTTAGTATTTGTTGCAATACAATGGTTTCAGATGAGATTTTCATGAACATTTTAGTGCCAAATATCAACACATTTTATCTTTCTAATGCTTCAGGTATCCACAACGTAGAACTTTTCTTCAGCATAATAAGCCAAGAGGAAAAACATGGAAGTATTAACGAGAAAACAGAAAATGAGAGTAGCTCTGGCAATGACATACCGAGTTCAATATCACAATGGCTTGAAGGGAACTTAACAAGTGTCAAATCACTTTTCTCACACTGGGTTGCATTGACTACAATAAATGGTGCCCTTGCCTGTGAGTTATGAAAAATATTGTCAAAGAAACAAAATCAACAAGTATTTCTGGAGTAAACATTAATTTATTTCGTCTTAAAACAATAAAATGTTTCTTGTGATGTTCTTAGACAGATTGTTGCTTCAGTACCTTAAAGTTATATTTCAAGGATCCCTTTTTCTTCTGCCATAAATGTAAAGTTCTAGGATAACTTACAAAGTGATCCAAATCTTCACACCGCATGGCTTAGCAGTGAGTTGGTTGTCCTTTTCTTGAAAATAAAAGTCGGGATCTCTGATAATCGCCTTCCACTGCCAATAGCTGTCACTCAATGCCTGCTTTTACATAACTGTTTTCTCAGGGGTGAACATCAAACAAGGTTCTTGACTTCCAAGCCCTGCTGCTAGAAGATTATTTTCCGGTCATAGCTATCACAGAAACATGGTTTGACCCTAGCTTCATGGACTTTGAATTAGAATTAAATTAACTGCAAAAACCGTGGATGAAGATCCTATTAGTTAAAAACGTTCGATTTCTAGAGAAGAGATCTAGTCAGCCAAAATATTAAGAACCAAAACGGAGAAGTCCAAAAGACAGAGAAGATCGTAAACGTGGTGATTTTTTACTGGCGATACATTAGAACTTAAATTCGATAAGAAGGGATCTGGAGAGTGATGACAACATTGAAACTGTAATGGTGGAAATTACTCAAAAATCAAAGGACAACATTTTATCAGTTTGGAGAGTGGTACAGACCACCTAGTGCTGATGTGGAATATTCCCTCAAATTGTGTCAAATTACGTCTGGAGAGAATTAAGATGACCAGATTTACTAGCTATTATCTTGTGAGTGACTTTAATTTCCCAAACAGACTGGTATAGTTTAACTCCTACCTCAAGCGATGTGTTGTGCTGATTTTTGGGATATTCTTAATGATCATTTTTCGGGTCAATGTAACTTCAATCCAACAAGAATGCTAACTGATACTTATAGCGGAGCTCCACGCGCGCACATCGCGCGCACGTAAGCGAAGCCCCATAGCATAGTAAATCTACCCATCCCAGAAAATTTAGTAATCACGTGACCGTAGACCGACCGACCGACCGCCGATCCGCACCACAGGACAACCAATGTTTACTTTCACACTTTCTAACTACTTTGGGATCCCAGGAGGAAACTGATTGCATATCAATGTTGTGATCAATTGACAGCTGTCAAAACAGGGTATCTGCTGACCAGTATCACCTGACCGTATCGCGGGCTCAGGTGTCGACCCATCGAGGTCGAGTACTTTTTTGAAGTTATCCGCTGACAAGTTACTGGTTTTCAAATGATCGCACGCTCAAGTTTATTAATTTTAAAATTTATAAGAAATATGCTGTTTATATCATGATGGCCCTGCACTATTAAGAGTTTGATTTCAAACTAACCACAGACGCGAAAATTCAGCGCAGAGCTTTGATCACGCTCTACGCCCAATTTTTATGTTCTGAGTTCATGCGAGTTCATGCGGAAAATTTATGCAGCATCTTGAAACTTGTTTTACTTTGACAGCTGAAGCTGACAGAGTTTTGTGTCAACTTGTGATGTTTTTAACTGTCTTTTTCCACTGGATATACAAAATGAAATACAGCTGCTATCAAGTTGGTTATTCATGGCTAGTTTGTTCATTGGTTTTTTGGTTGAGAGATGCGTCGCTTGTCAAAGTTGGAAATCCGATTTCGGATGGCATCGTTTTCGTTTTTCACCTTGCTTGATGCGTATTAAAGAGGATTCAAAATTCTCAAGCGATTCTTGGGTTACTTGATAGCTTTCAGGAGCTGCATCTCGAATGGTAAGCCTGAGTAATTATCGCTTTTGATGTTTGTTTTTATATCCAATTTCATGTAGTCGAGCACAATTTATGCGGCAAGTTTATGCACGTTTGTAAGATTTGAGACAATGAACTGACCCAATATTAGGTTTGATATAAACTTACAGAACTTTAAAAAGCCTTTTCTTTTCTCACTGCAAATAGAAAGAAAACATTCTGAAGAATATTTAGTTATAAATTTGGCTGCAGAAAGAAAACTTTGAGCGATTTTCTTGCCTCGAGTTCATCTTTGAAAAAAGCAAGCGAAGCCGGCTTAAAACATAAACTTATTAAGCTTTAAGACTCAGGATTTTTGGAAACGCTTTAATACTTATCTTCGTGAATGAAAATTGTTGTCTCTGTAAATGTATAACCGAATTGTATTTCTTTTAGTGATTGTTAGTAGTCTCTCTTGCAATTTTAATCGCTGTGCTGTTTGTTTTTAGTCATTCATGAACATCGCTTGCAGGAGTTATCTTTTTGCCGTGCGTATCAAACGCTTTTCAAGATTACACACCGTTATAAAACCTTTAATTAAAAAAAACATAATAAATTATTTATGTTGAAGCATAACTCTATTAATGTTCACTGCAAATTTGACACTCATTAAAAGTGAGAACTGGCTGGCCGTATAGGTGATTTTGGAAATTTTTTTAACGGTTTCACTAAAAGCCCACAATTTATCGTCCTGAATATTGACTGAGTGCAATTTGTCTTGAAAAATTGTGAAATACTGCATTCTGTCCGAGGTCGGTTTGATTAATTGTACTGTTTCACCTCAGATGTGATGTGTAAAAAGTATAAAAGGTTGGTTTTCACATCCCCGGATTTGTTTTGCAAGATTTTATAAAGTAAACTTGTCATAAGTAAAAAATTCGGCTGGATTTGTTTTCCAAGAATTTGTTTTCCAGGTATAATCCACTGTGATCAAGAGCCATTACAGCTCTTGAACGTGATTGATGATTGCTATTTTTGGGTGTTTTATATGGCTATCAACTCAATGTAAGATGTTTCACTCTAAAATCACTTAGCCTTTCCCTCAAAAGTCATCTGAATTTCCCCTTAAGTTAACTAATTTGTGGCTTACAAGTTTATTGTTTGATTTAAATAATAAATTTATTAATGGGAGCTTCGCTTTTAGCCCTGGCTAAATCTATATATTGGCAATCTCTGATCCTGATCTGGTTGGTAATACTGAAGTACTGACTTATCATTTTAACTCTGATCATTTTCCTGTTAGTTATCTGGTCGTCCTCAAAAGTCAGTTGCAAGGCAAATCTACACAACTATAAGAAGGCAAACTTTACTGAATTGAATGAATTATTTAATTATCTTCTGAGGAATTGTGCTTTTTAAAGAGGAGTGGACTTTTGTAATGAAAGCGTTAACGACTTATGTGCATTCCAACCTTTATGGTAAAAAGGAAAATCAATCCTCCATAGATTACCAAGGATATCTCAACAAGATAAAAGTTGTTACAGATGCATACCCACATCAAATATGTCTAGTGCTTAGTTCATTGTTTAGTTTTGCACATTCTTTTCATAATCTTTGCAGGTATCGCATTTCATATTCTGTTAGATTTCTCTGCATAATTTCCTTTGGTTTTAGATCTTTTTGAGAGTTTCATCGCTTATTCTAGAGGCATTTCGCTGTAGTGTCCACGGCAACATCATTGTAGTTTTCGCTTAGTTTTCATTAGCCTTCGTACCTTTTTCTGTTTAACTTTCAAGTCACACAACGTTTGTAAGTAGTTTCGCTTAGTGTGTTTCCCTTTCCTGTATTTTTGTCATTTCATAGCTGTCATATGTATTCGTTAATAATTTGTAATTTTGTTTTGCTTTTAGCAACCGCAATTGTAATTCGATGTAACCTTAATAAAGACGAGTTGGAACTGTGGCACTATTCGCTATAATATTTTGTTGAAACATTATGGATCCAATCGAGGAACAAGTTGTGACGGAAAGCGACCGTTTGGATCTTGCTGACGCTGCTTTAGCAACCGGTGTAACAAGGCGAAGGCAGCGCACCGAAAAGGGAAAAGCATATATCATTCATGTTAGATGGACGGATTACCAGACTTTACTTAGAAGAATTCAACGTCATATGAAGGAAATCGATAGTCTTGCAACTGATGAAGAGAATGTGGACGTCGTCAAGAGGAATTTAACTTCATTTCGTGTTTCTGTGGAAGGGCAAGACGGGTTTCACTGCTCTTTTAAATGATCTCAAGTCTGAGGAGGATTTGGACATTGCAAACGACTGGTATGTTAGTCAGAGTGGAAAGAATAACAACTTTTTAGACAAAACTGTACTCTGGATTTCAGCTGCGAAAGAGACAATTGAACGTAGCCTGGAAACAAGATGTCACGTTGGCTTGATATATTCTACATAGCGTCGTTCAAAGGCATCCTCTAGATCTTCCGGCCGATCGACTACCTCAAACAGAGCGAAAGAGAAAGCCAAAGCCGCTGAGTTAATGGCCAGAGTTGCTATGTTCGAAAAAAGGAAAGAGTTGGGGATGAGAGTCAAGAAGTTATGCCTCGAAGAGCAGTTGACAGTTGCTGGCGTGCGTGAGGGCGTGTTTGCCAAAATTTAAAGTGGTGTTAGAGATGCAAATTTAACTGTTTGTCAAGAGTTGCCTTCGAAAACTTCTTCTGTTCAAGGATCTAATTTTTCTGGACCGTTTCTTCCGACTTCCTCAAGCGCTTACACGTCTCCATCTGTCACATCGAACATTGACTAAAGTAAGCTACACTGCTGATTTATATGATGCTCCTATGACACAAACTCCTCCTAAGCCAATCCAGCAGCCAAGTCTGAATCCTTTAGCATCTGAGTTTCACGTCGCCGAAATTAAACAAGACACAGAGCCATTAGGACAACCGAAACAACAGCCTTACACAGCATTACACAATATATGGCCTACACACATCAAAGCACTAAGCAGTTTTGTGAAGTCCTTCAGCAACAGAACAGATTAACGGAATTACTAGTGGAGCAACAACAACAGAGTTTCCTCTTCTCTTACACTGGCCAAATTTAGTGGCGATCCTATGAAGTACTTTACCTTTATAAGAAGGTTTGAATCGCAAGTAGAGGCTAAGGTCAGCTCGAATGCTGTGTGGCTACAAAACTTAGAGCAATATTTACACGGAGAACCCAAGGAGCTGATCAAAGGTTGTCTCCACCTTGATAGACACAGTGGGTACCTAGAGGCCAAAAGGCTCCTTAATGAAAAGTGTGGGACCCTTACAAGATATCCAACGCCTATCTTAAGAGAATCAACGAGTCACCCTGCATCCGACCAGGGGACAAGCTGGCATTAGACAGATTCTCCATCTTCCTAAGTCAATGTCAGAGTGCGATGTTCACTCTTACCTATCTGTCTATCCTCAACCATCCTCACAACTTGCAAAGCATGGTAACCAAGCTTCCATTTACGCTTCAAGACCGATGGCACAGAGAAGCAAATAGAAGAAGAGTGGCAGTTGAAGTGTTCCCTTCCCTCGCTGACTTCGTGAACTTCGTTGATGCAGAAGCCGGAATTGCAACCGACCCAGTCTTCTCTCAGGAAGCACTTTGTCGTTTGGATGGTTCTTCAGATTGACCTGACCGTTCCAGTAAGGACAAAGGTAGAGGCTTTGGCAAGTCTAAAACGTCTGGGACCATAATGGTACTTCACATCACGCCTCCAGTCGCACGACAGATGTGACCGTCACCAACAGTTTGGCTCAAGCATTCCCATTAGCCTCTGTAAGTTCTGTGACAAGAATCATGATTTCGACAACTGTCAAGAATACTTGAACAAATCCTTGTCACAAAGGAAGGATTTCCTAAAGAAGAAATCACTGTTTTGCCTACTACAGTCCTGGACATAGATCTAACAGCTGTGCTCAGCGAAGGACCTGTAAGAGCTGCTCACATCGACATCCAACAGGTCTACATGATGATAGCGTCGCCCTCAGTCAGGAGGCTTACAAGCAAGTCAGCTCCACTCCTCGGCAACCAAAAGGGAACGTATCAAATGCTCACACGGAGGTGGAAAAACCCCTCTGCAATGCTGTAGGTACCAAGGAATCAGTAACCACCATTCCTGTTGTTCCCATTGGGCTAAAATCTGCTGAAAGAGAAGTCCTTAATTATGACATGCTTGATCAACCACATACTGCAAATGAAAAGAACAACGCACACCCCAAATCAAGTGAAAAAAATCACTGCAAACAAAAAGCCAAGGCACGCCGCAAATGAAAGGGAAATAACCTATGCGTGCGCATTTGCTCGTGAAGGTCTGAGACCGATTAGTATGCTCAAGTTAATGCACTTTTTCTTGGGGTTACATTCAAGATGGCATCTAATTATGTTCCAGACGAAATTCGTGCAGCAGTCCTTGAGGAGGTGTCCCGAATGCTTGGTTCCTCTCGAACAGAGCGCGAGGTCAGTGAAGGCATAAGTCCATCTAAACGTTTGGTGAACCTGCGGCCCTCTGAACGTACTCTATCATTCGAAGAACTTTTATGAAAAGTGAGAAGAGGAACATCAGAATGGTTTTAAGCCCCACCGAAAGAAAATGAGAGGGAGCCATCCAGGCCATTCCAAGGGCCAGAAATCGACACAGAAATCAACGAATGTTGAAATTAAAGTTGGTTTGGCAGCGGAAACAGACAGGGTAATTAAACTTTGTCGTGGCAAGACTAAGATTATCACCGTCAACTCCCTAGCCAACAAAGGACATAAACCAGAAAGCAAAAGCCAAACATCAAGTTTCGATCAGTTGTTTGACGACACGCTTCAGTACTCTTTGCTATATCCCGACAACGGAGAAGTGGTTAATGTTCCCAGGACAAATGAGAAGTTTCAACTTTCCACATACAAGCAACCAATCAAATGGCATTCCATTTACGCTTCAAGACCGATGGCACAGAGAAGCAAATAGAAGAAGAGTAGCAGTTGAAGTGACCCCTTTCCTCGCTGACTTCGTGAACTTCGTTAATGCAGAAGCGGGAATTGCGACTGACCCAGTCTGCAAATGCTGTGCTCAGCGAAGAGTGCAAATGGCGAATGGGAGAGAAAGTGAACATCATCTACCTCTACTAAAAATGGCAGAATTGGACTTTTTAGCTCTGGTGTTGTAATCATCTTAAATTCTTTCTTTACTCACGTCTTAACATGGTTCAGACCTGGTTCCATATTAGCAAAAATGCAGCATATTCATTGTACCTAACTCACCCACTCATCCCTTTGCAATCATCTTAACCCATTCGCCTGTAAACGCCCGTGCAGATGCATGTACTTTCTACCCCTCGTGACGTCATCAGTTTTAACGGTCAAGGCCAACTCTGTCTGCTAACTTGTGTAGAGTGAAAAGATCTTTCAAACCATAAAAGAATGAGCACAATTCAGTCAAGGACACCAGAGAAAAAGGCAAAATATCATGCAAGATTGACCTGTAAATCTCCATGCAAATCTTGTTCCATTGCCCACCTACCTTTCCTTTCACCTAATCCTAAGATCCTAAGATCCTAAAAGCTTCCTAAAAACTCTTCCCATCAAAATGAAGACTACTAAATGCCCAGCAAGAGAAAAAAAATGAGCAAGAAAAGTCAGAAAAGAGGGGAGGAGAGAAAAAGAAAAGTAAAAGTCAAGACTGCTGTGTCACTTTTGAAATTTTACCTTCTGCGCATGCCCGAACTTCACAAGCTGATATTTTGCATCTGGATCAGAAGGCCGTGAAGTGTACGACCGGTAAACGGGTTTGTGGTAAGTTTTAGCTCTTTATAGCATGACAGTGACCAGAAAACCACTCGACTAGCTTCAAAACGCGTTTTTCGGCAAAATCTCCAGAAGCGAATGGGTTAATAGTACAACTATAAGTTTCACATTTACACCTTGTATTACTGATAATGTCAGTACTGTTGGACTAAATTTATCCTCTTTTCCTTTCCATTTGTACATTTATGCCATAAATTACATTTAATTACTTCTTTATTCAAGGTGGCTCGATGTATTTTCAGGGTCAATACCTCCAAAGTTTGAGCACAAACTACCTCACCAGAATAGATTCCACACCTGTGTTGAATAACGATGAAAATTTGTTACAATCAAGGTTACGATGACATCAGACATGTCATAGCAACAAAACGACCCCATTAGCTATTTTACTTGTACCCTTATTTCTCGACCACAGGAACTCTTTTTCCAGCATATGGCAAAGAATGCACCATGTCACAGGCTCAATCATCACACTTGTGTACAAAAGGAACAAACAAAAGGGCTTAGAATTCACCAGTACAGTATCTTCATGATATGATGAAGATCCCACAAACCATTACATTTTAACAATTAATTTGCAGCCCGTTTTGGAAGTAAATACAACTGTGGCGTACAAATTTTCAAAACACTGTTACGCGACAACCAAAGTCAGAAAGAAACCAGTGTGATTTCAGCTACCTAGTGGCAGTTCCTGCAAAGTAATGTCAGAAGAAACACTAAAAAAGCTTTTTGGGGTTAGTGAATCTTGAGAAAACTGAATGGGTAATATCCATGTACAATCAGAAAACTCTACAACAGGTAGGCCAACCTACAATTTAAGGCTGACAAGTCATAATGCACGGATTTGTGGTTCTAAAACAGCAAAAGAACCCTGCTTTGAAGCAAAACATTCCACAGCAAAGCAACCCAATCCAAGTGCAATTTCAGAGTATCCTGTTGTTGGCTGCTAGAGCTCACAGAGCATTCGAGAAGCAACTGATAGATCAGTTTCCAGATGTATTTCAAGGCATCAACTGACAAAAAAGTTCCTCAGCACTCAAAACAGCACTTAGGGAAGAACTTGATCGATTGGAGGCTCTTCCAATTGAGGTGTTTAACTGTGTGATTGAGTATTTGCCATCCCTGGCCAAATTGTAGTGGTGAGTTAAGGATTGCAGTTGTCTGGAAAAAGTACATACAATTGAGGACGTTGAGGAAGAGTTTGGTAAAGCACAGGAAAGTTTTACCAGAGTATTTGGATGCCAGCAAGGATGAAACATTGAGTTTCACATCAGGACTCTCTGGAAAAGTAATAGCCTTAAAGTCAGAAAAAAAGAGTGTGCCAACACAACGTCTAAATTTAAAGAGAAACTTCTGGCAAAGGAAGAATCAATCAACAGTGCTTGAAAACAACCTGCAAAATTGAGGATGATATGCTGATTGGGATAGACCAAGCAGAACTGCAATATTTAATCAGAGACATTTATGGCAAGACAGGTGAACCTGTGGCTTGATCGACACCTTTGGGGTGGACATGCATCAGTGCACCTGATGTGATTGATGGTTGTCTACCTTGTGCGAATCTGAAAAAACCTACATTGTACATCAGCAGGGGGAGAGTTAACATCGGTTCTACGAAAGTTCTGAGAGATTGTGACATCTAGATCATAGCCAAAAAGACAGCGATTAAGGCCTGAAATGGAGTCTTCTATCAAATATTTCGAATGCTGAGTTGATTCAAAGAAGGAAGATATGAAGTTTCCATGCCGTGGAAACCAGAGATCTCCACACTGCCAAACAACTACAAATGGCAGATAATCTATTGCTGAACGAGGAGAACACGGGGGTTTATGGTATTGGGCTTTTTTTCATGCGGTATTTCGGTAATTTTGATTTTAACGTGCGGCATTGCGGTATCATCTAGCCTCGTGGTATGCAGTATTTCATTATTTTGGCTGACGGTATTCAGTGAAATATAATTGTTCCTGGTATTGCGGTATGGGTGTTTGCGCTTTCCTTCCGAGACAATACGCAAAACAAAACACATTAAGACATAAAGGTCAATAAAAGTTAATATTTGGAAGTCTTTTGACATAATGGTAAATGATTACACCATTTGTGGGTCATTTTGTGACAGTTGTGGTCCGTAATATAGGTCAATATACAATGAGATTGTTGTTGCATCCAATGACAATGAGTTGTCTCAAGTTACCTTACACAGATGCCGGTAATTCGAGGTGTTCTCGCAATGGCTGAGGTCGCTGAGAGACCTGAGATTGAAGACGGCAAGGTCATCATAGACTGTGTGGCAATTTTTTACAAAGAGGGCAAAGGAGGCGAAAATTATCGCAAGAAAAATAAGTTCAAATGCCGAGTTTCCAGTACAGAAAAACGGCTTGTAAAGTTAAGAGAGGATTTGGTAAGTTTGCTTCTTTTGTTACTGGCGTGGCGTGTGAGATAGGTCAGATAGTTGATCCTTCTCAAAACTTGCACTAGACGTGCGTGGAAAGGTTTTTGGTTAGTTTGTTTTTTGTGTTTGTTTTCGAGCTTTCAAGAGTTATTTCTATATGGGAGTTAATTAGCTGCTGGGTCGACCCACAAGACCCCATAACCAGAAATATGTCTGTGAGCTAGGTACTCACAGTTTGCCAGGAAGGTCAGGAAGCTGTTTAGTCTATTTGAAATGACCAAAAATAAAATTCCAGCACAATTTTATGATTCCTCTAATCTGAAAAAGCTCTAATATTGTCTCTGATTTAGTTAGACCCTCTGTTTTACTGTTTTCAGGGGGAGTTTGGGGCTTACGTTATTGCTATTGCGTTCCAATTTGTCTACGGAACTCCCACACCGGGATGACCATTGCACGGAATACAAATGTCTCTCCTGGCCTCTTGGCTCCTCCCCACTAGGTATATTTCCCTTCTCCTTATTCACATGCGAGCTGATAGACCCTAGTATATGGTGTTATGTTGTTTACTACTTTTAGCGAACTTGCTAGCATAAAAGAAACAGTGAAGTTGCTCGGTCTAGGAGAAAATGTTCGAGTAGAGCCGAATAGGTGGGTCTGTAGAGGCTTGATGGATAAATAACTGAAAGTTGCCTTATTTCATATTGTAGTGTTCAGATACTAATAATAGATGGCACTCGTAGTACTTCTTAATGTTTTTACATTTTGTTTTTCAAAAAAGGGAGTCAAAGAAAGACGGGAGAGCTGAAAGAATCTCAATTGATACTGACCATCAGCTGGAAATTGAATTCAAATCAATACTATATGGCAAAGACAAATTGCAACGTAAGTCGAGGTCCAATTATTATTATTATTATTATCATCTCTGTTATCACAGTCTTTGCTGGTGTTCTTTTTGTGCATCAGCCAGGCGCAAACCATGCACCTAGAGCGTTGGTCACACAATTCAATCATTCTGTTCATACACTGAGAACCTTTCTGAGGATTCGTGCAGATCCCAGCATGCAGATCTTTTGAATCTCTGTCATAGTAGCTCTCTCTGATACTAGGGACTTTAAGATCCGAGACGCGACGGCTGTAAGACGCGACCGGAAGTAAATTTTCAAAGAGGAGACATGTTGCACATGCTCACGCCGTCGTCCTGGTCTCACCACGTCGCGTCGAGAACGTGGGTTTGGCGAGTTTGACGTTCTGTACAAAACGTGAGTATATTTGTTCCTGTGCTTAAACTGAATGATGATATATTCCTCTAAACATGTAAAATCAGCACTCTACGATCATTGGGCGTAATGGCGACATTTTAGATCTCAGAGATGAAAGGATTTTAATTATTTTTAAATTTCTTTCAGGTGTACGAAGCTTATAAAGTGGCAGCGCCTTCGAATTCGACTTCGAGCATAGCCTGAATTTCATCCGATTACTTCGAGTCGTTATTACTCCCTCAGTTGTTGACTGAGAGGAGAAAACGACTCGAAGCAATCGGATGAATTTTAGGCTACTTCGAGCAAGGCTTGCAAGTAAGTCACGAGCTAAAACTACAGATAGTGAATGCAGGAGTCTTCTGGATTCTCTTCTCGTCTCTTGTACCATTACAATTCTCGATTTATTGCGTTTATCTGCCGCTAAAAGCCAATTTTAAGCCTGTGTTATTTAATTTTATTTTATTAAACTGCGTGTGTTTTTATGCTTCCCTTTAGTTCAGTAATGTTTTGGACACAAGATCATGAAGCCATTCTATGCAGAGAATTCGTCAATGTAAATCCCTACACAACGATGAGCCAACGGAACTAGAAAACCTATTGGATATGATCATCGCGTTGGAGGAAAGTGGCGAAGCGGAATTACAGGAAACACAGGGAACAGCTAGCAAAAAACTTCAATATTAGATCGGGCTAAAGCGAAAGATGTTACACTAAAAGCGATGGAGAAGCTGTCGGAGACAAAGAAAAGAGGTTCATGAGCGGATGAAAGCGATGACAAACCGAAGCGTCAACGAAGAAGTGGAGGTGATGCTATCGAACAAAGCACAACAAAGCATTTCTTGGACTTTCTTAAATGATGCCATGGCTATTTCTGCGAAAGAATTACCGAAGAATACGTGAAGAATCAAACTGATAAAGAGCGGTTTGCAGCCGCGTCATCTTGCATCGCGACGGAGATCTTAACTTTACTTCTCGCGCGCAAACGACGGCGTTCTAGTTCCAGTCCTTAATCAGTCACCGCGTTCTAGAAGTCTTCGCGTCCCAGATCTTAAAGTCCCTATTTTCTTGATGTTTTCTACCATACCCTTCTTCACTGTACCAAGTGCACCAGCAACCACAGGGATCACAACGGTTTTCATATGCCACATTCTCTGTATTTCTAGTTCTAGGTCTTTGTACTTGCGTTTTTTTTTTCAGTTTCCTTTAGTGCGATGTTTCTATCTGATGGAACAGTCATATCAATCAGTTTGCAGGTGGAATTCACTGAATCTTTAACAATGATATCTGGTCTGTTGGCTGTTATAGTTCTATCAGTACTGACAGGCATGTCCCACATGATGGTGATGTTGTTATCTTTATTGTGTATCACGGTCTCTGGTTCGTGTTCGTACCATTTGTCTGTAATCTCTATATCATGATCTTTACATACACTCCAATGGAGATATGCTGCAGCATTCTTGTGCCTGGAGATGTACTCTGTTTTGGCTAATACCTCACATCCAGATACAATATGGTCCACTGTCTCTTCATGTTGCGAACACATTCTGCATTTGCTCTCCACTTGCTGGCCACATATTACTTTCTGGTAGTTTCTGGTGTTTATTGCCTGGTCTTGAGCTGCTACAAGTAGTCCCTCTGTTTCTCCTTTCAAATTACTTGACAACCATTTGTTGGTGGTGACTGTGTCTACACGAGGCTTCACTAGGATCTTTGGATACTGGCCATGCAATGCTTTGTTTTTCCACTTTTCTTCTTTCATTGACTTCATCTTGGACTTAAAGACGTGTTTCAGGGCTTTAGCATTTTCAGAGGCAGGTTTATCTTCTCTGTTCTCAAACTCTGGCATTGTTACTTCCCTTTTGAATTTAGTAGCATTCTTGGATATTGAATTTTTGGCTTTAGATCTTTCATGTTCAAGCACCTGCTTTGGATATTGCCATTCCTTGTGCTTCAGATAGTGATCAAGCCCTATTGTTGCAGTTTTGAATGCTGTTTCTACATCAATCAGGCCCCTACCTCCATCTTTTCTTGGGGTGTACAGCCTTTCCACATCTGCTTTAGGATGCAACATCTTGTGCATGTTCAATAGTTTGCGTGTTTTTGTGTTAATCTTCTTCAGTTCTGAGATTTTCCAGTCAATGATGCCAAAGCTATATTGCACAACTGGGACTGCAAGGCTATTGATAGCTTCTATTTTGTTTCTTCCATTGAGCTCAGTTCTTAGGATTAATCTTACTCTCCTATTATATTCTTTTCTTATCTTCTCTTTCATTTTGCTATGCTGGATACCATCACTTTCATCTACACCCAGGTATTTGTATACTCCTTCCTGGTCCAACTCTTGTATTTCTGTGTCATCATCTATTACTATGTTTCCAGTTGAGGTCAGTTTACCTTTCATGAACCTGGCTTTGGCACATTTGTCAAGTCCAAATTTCATACCAATATCATCACTGAATTGTTTCACTATTTTACTATTATTATTATTACTATTATTATTATTATCATTATCTGCCTTAGTATGTCACAGGGGTAATGTGCAAGGGCAGAGGTGGGTGGGGTTAAGAGAATTGGTCATGCTCCTCTAGATTTCAGGCATCCGGGTATAAAGTTTTTTCGCTTTCCATTGCAGTTATAATTTACCCAATAAAGACTGTGTTTTCAAGCAAATGTCCAACAATTGTTATTAAAGAATTGACTGGCACTACCCTTCCGCCAACGTCTGCACCTTCGACATCCACATCAACTTGCAATTTACCCGACGAGGAAAAGAGAATTAAATGAAGGTAAATGTTTCGTTTTTAGCTTGTAGCGGTGTTAGAAGTTTCATTGCTTCAATTCTAGAATGTTTTGTCTCTCTAACGAATATAATAGAAACATTTTTGTAAATTACGTGCGTTTGTCTCTACTATAAAAACCAATGTAAAAACCCCTTTTTGTATTTAAAAGCTGATATAAGTTTGCCCTTTTTCTTTATTCTCTAGAACTGTCTAAGAGACGAAACAGTAAGGTAGTGCATTGCGACACGCATACAGATATCAAAGGGCGCGGAAAAGTAGAAAACATGAAAAGTAAAACTTCAAGATCTTCTTCGAAAAGGAAAAATATCAAAAGACAAAATTTTTTACAAATACCTGAAACAGGTATCGCTATTTTTTTGTAGTGTTTTTATTTTTTTGTAGTGAAATCTGCCAGGTTAATAACTACAAAAGGCAGGCTTTGTACTTATTAATCGTTAAGAGTGGTACTTTGTAGTTATTAATCGTAAAGAGCGTCATTTACGATTAATAATTATGTCAAACATAGTTAATAATCGTGAAAACCACGATTAATAACTACGTTTGACAGGCTTCGTAGTTAATAATCGTGAAATTTACGATTATTAACTATGTTTGGCACGCTTTGTAGTTATTAATCGTAAGGTTGTCAATTTCTGCACTAAAGCTAACTCAAAAGCTTACAACCGCCATTACAGAAAAGAAAACAAACTTAAAGTCTTTATTTCAAGGTCCCTGTTTTCCCAAAAATATATCCCTGAAAACTTTTTGAGAGGTCAGAGTTTCCATTCAGCTAATTTTGCGATCGATTTTTTGTCTAAGAAAGCTAGCTTCTTTCGCCTATTTTTGCGATAAGCTGACATCGCGAGCGGGCAGCCTCGGTGAGTTTGCTGTGTACGAAATTGTGATAACCGATATAAAAAATTAAATGTTAATCCACATTTTTCAGTTCAAATTACTCTTCCTTTGAACTTTAACTTGGAGAGAGACATCTTAATCCTTCCCAAATGTAACGACAATGAATAAGTGCAGAATAATTCGCTATTGCTGTGTTTTTTCTCGCTTTAAATCGTCAACAATTTCAACGCGTTGTTGGTAAACACTGGCGTGAATTACACTTGCCGTGAGAAATTTTATTATTAATGTTGACCGCATTTCTGGACAAAAATAATGGTTTTCAATTTTACTTTAACTCAAAAACTTTCACTATTTTTTATTGCCAAAGGGACAGCTTTGTTTCTGGAGTTTTTCCTTAAATCTTTCCTTAAATCATCGAAAATTTCAACGCGTTGTTGGTAAACACTGACAGGCGTGAATTATTACACTTGCCGTGAGAAATATTATTATTAATGTTGACCACATTCCTGGACAAAAATAATGGTTTTCAATTTTACTTTAACTCAAAAGCTTTCACTATTTTTTATTGACAAAAGGGACAGCTTTCTTTCTGGAATTTTTCCTTAAATCTTTCCTTTAATCATCGAAAATTTCAACGAGTTGTTGGTAAACACTGGCGTGAATTACACTTGCCGTGAGAAATTTTATTATTAATGTTAACCACATTCCTCGACAAAATAATGGTTTTCAACTTTAGGTTAGCTCAAAAGCTTTCACCATTTTTTTTTTTGCAAGAGGGAGAGCTTTGTTTCTAATAATTAGCTAGTCTCATGCAAAGGCACGTGAGCTGGAATACGATTATTAATCGTTATTTCAGTTGGCTCGCAAACCCTGTTAACCGTTTTTAGGCTACGCTGGCATTCATAATTATTAATCGTAAATAGCTGATTGACAGCCAGCCCTGTAATTGGACACATTTTGACAGCTCATCAACTTTGTTTTGACCTTCAGTGAAAGAAGGGAACAGACGCCAGGAAAAGTGTTAACGCATTTGTGGCGCAATCAACGAAAATTTTCCAACAGCGCGCGAGGGAGAGCCACATTAAAGAAAATCGAAGCATCAACAATTGTTTGCAAAAGCTTGCCTACCGCGGATAGATCCACTTCTTCTTCAGCGAGTTTTCTTACTCTATGTGGTTTGAAATCACTGTATATGTTCTTTACTGGACTGGTGTACGCTCTTTGTGCAGCATGTTTATTGCTTCTCCTCATGAAGACAATCCGATAATCATCCCTTTCGTTAGACGTTCGAACAGAATTACTTGTGTGAAGGCGTTTGGTGAAAATCGTGCACCGCCTCAAACTCTTTATTTAAGTCTAAGTCTTAAAGTTATTAACAGCCGGATTTATTGCAAGAACTGAAGAAAAACCTGGAGTATGTATAAAGCTTAAATCAAGGAGCAAGATCTGTACTACTTGACTCTGAACTATGATTCAAGAAATCAAAGAGACAGTTGCCTTTTAAATGGAGTTTAAAGGCCATGACTTTTCACAAGAGTTTATAATTCTGCAGTTGCCGGAAGCTGAGGAACATCGATCTAGGTGAGTTTGTTTTCTTCTGACTTTTAGCGCCTTATCTCGACTTGTTAGTCAAAGAGATGATTCTGGATCGTCAATTTTCTTTTAACGTTCATTAAACAGGTAGCAATTTAAAAACGTTTGTTTGTGTTTGTGTTTATACTCAGCTTGACATTCCTGTGAAAACACCGATTCGGCGCAAAAACTTTGATGAGTTGGTTCTCAAATCTGTCTGCAGTCTGCATGTGTTTTTCAACTCGCTGCCGCGGTAAAAAATTCAGCACGAAAGAGAAAGCACTGTAGTCTTGCTCATTAGTTATTATTCCGTACAACATGATAAGAGTTCTCTTGCCTTTTCTTTAAATCATTCCACAAGTGATCTGAGGGAGAGAAATCTCACGCGTAGCATGACAAACGGCATGGTTGATTTCAGTTTGCACAGGCTTTGCAGACCATATTCCAAGTACTCTTCGATCTTTTTTAAAAAGGTGCAGTGTATGGCAAAATATTGTTTGGATAATTACATCCTAAGAAGGTTTCTTATTTTGATCATCAAATTGAAGATTATTTTTGCGAACGAGCGGCAGTGAAAAAAATCGATCTTTCATGCCGGCGCGCGGCCGGGGATACTATTTTTCTGGAGGTGAAAGTTGTTCTCAAAACACACAAGTACTGTTTTCTAAAAACATTTCTGAACGGTTTAGCAAGTCAAATATTAAACAATAATAACAGATTTTACTCAAAATTATGTGAATTTTTGTCACGCAGACGATATAGAAAGTGTATTTTCCAGATCAGACTGTATGCTATCAAATTTCAAACTGCAGTAAACTTTTCAAAGCTCAGTACAATGCGTATAAAAGCTGCCTTGTAAGAATTCCGTATTACTCCAGCTTTGTCTGGCCGTGAATATGAATCTGTTTTTCGAAAATATATTTTTTTAATTCAAGTTTTCGTTTTGAAAAATGCTGAAGTTAAATTTTCTCCATAAATCTGCGAGTCGTGCTCTCAGGTTTCAATTGCGTGAATGAGCGCTCCTCACGGTCATGGCACTTTGATAATTCGGTTTGACTAGGCTGGTTTGTCGTTATGCAGTCTGGTTGAATATATTTATCTAGTTTGTAGAAAATGCTCTCTTTCCAATCAAATTGGAAGCTTTCAGCTAGTATTTTACCATGCATGAGATGAAAGACAGATAAAATTGCCGCTTCGGCTTGTGTGATTGCAGACCAAAAGGACAAGCTCGTGAGTCTCCAAAATACAAAATCTGATCGATATTTATTTTCAGATTTGAGTCTAGAGAGGTATATCACTCTTGTTTTAAAAAAAAATAACTGTCGGTTTTCTCTTTTCTGGCTGAATGTCAATAAATAATTTGTTGATACTGTAATCGCTCTGAACACTGACTGTTTCTTGAACCCTGCCGAAATATTATATGTGGACCGCTTTCGGTGAGGAAGGAAAAATTCCAGAAACAAAGCTCTCCCTCTTGCAAAAAAAAAAATGATGAAAGCTTTTGAGCTAACCTAAAGTTGAAAACCATTATTTTGTCGAGGAATGTGGTTAACATTAATAATAAAATTTCTCACGGCAAGTGTAATTCACGCCAGTGTTTACCAACAACGCGTTGAAATTGTCGACGATTTAAAGCGAGAAAAAACACAGCGATAGCGAATTATTCTGCACTTATTCATTGTCGTTACATTGGGAAGGATTAAAATGTCTCTCTCCAAGTTAAAGTTCAAAAGGAAGAGTAATTTGAACTGAAAAATGTGGATTAACATTTAATTTTTTATATCGGTTGTCACAATTTCGTACACAGCAAACTCACCGAGGCCGCCCGCTCGCGATGTCAGCTTATCGCAGAAATAGGCGAAAGAAGCTAGCTTTCTTAGACAGAAAATCGATCACAAAATTAGCTGAATGGAAACTCTGACCTCTCAAAAAGTTTTCAGGGATATATTTTTGTGAAAACAGGGACCTTGAAATAAAGACTTTGAGTTTGTTTTCTTTTCTGTAATGGCGGTTGTTAGCTTTTGAGTTAGCTTTAGTGCACAAATTGACAACCTTACGATTAATAACTACAAAGCGTGCCAAACATAGTTAATAATCGTAAATTTCACAATTATTAACTACGAAGCCTGTCAAACGTAGTTATTAATCGTGGTTTTCACAATTATTAACTATGTTTGACATAATTATTAATCGTAAATGACGCTCTTTACAATTAATAACTACAAAGTACCGCTCTTTACGATTAATAAGTACAAAGCCTGCCTTTTGTAGTTATTAACCTGGCAGATTTCACTACAAAAAAATAAAAAGACTACAAAAAAATAGCGACACCTGTTCTGAGTGATGTGCTGGAAATCATGTACAATCCTTTTCATGAATACGATCAAGAAGTCGTCGAGTTTTTCAACACCATTTCTTTCTTGTGAAAAATGAACCTTGGAGGACCTTCTGAAACAGTTTGTGCCATGTATCAAGCGGGGTACACACCAGACTCAGGGATCATCAAACCCTTGTCACTTGGACATATTGAGCTTCTAAAAATTCTCAAGCTAAGACTCTTATTGAAACATCAAAGCTCACTCTATTTTCCTGTGCCCTAGCCAACGATGGGACAGCTTTGAAACCGGCAATCGAATTTGATTCTTGACTGAAAGAAAATGTTGGATTGAAAACAACAGTAGACATAAAAAATGTTAAAGCCAATTCTTCACCCTCCCGAGTTTCTACGAGAGAACATTGTTACAGAAGCAATCGTCTCGTCTCTAACATCATTAGACAACTTCTGCTCTCTCCCTGTTGCTGTAGACTACACGACTCAGAGAGGGAAAATGGGAGAAGCTATGGCCGAGTTATTTGAAAATCACATCAGAACTCTACAAGCATGTGAATCATGTCAAAAGCAAGCACCAGATCAGCGTCATATTCTAAAGTATGAACAAATACATTGCAGCAGCTATTGCAAAGTGTGCTATCAATCAAAGGTGGTTTGCGAACAATGCAAGTTATTGGGACAAGTAAGCTACCTTCCATCTTTACAGTTTTGCGACTCCTGTCGTGACAAAGATGTCCCTTGTTTCCGCCGTGTTGTGATGATTGTTTGTAGTGACTGTGAAACAGGCAACAAAACAGCCTTTCGAGACCTTAAAAGCTAAACTCGAGGCAGATGCTGTAGATCCCAACCTAGCGTTTTTGTCTGTTTTGCCTGATTGTCCTCATGTCGGGAAAAGTATAAAATCAGCATTTTCTAATTGGTGGCTGAAAAGTCGAGGCGAACAAATAAACCTGGCTCTTCTTAGAACTTTGAGAAACTGCTCCAATAGAGCCACTAAAGACAAATTCAAGAGACTAATTCCAAAAAATGACCATGTCAAGAACAAGGACAGGCAAGATCCACCTGCTGTCCTAACCCTAAGTAACAGCAAGTTGACAGATGAGCTGAGCAACACTGGTTATGTCTGCCATACAATAATACCCAAGTTGGACAAGTTCTCTCCAGACAATCAAGTTGGTATGCACACATCGCCTATCAGTGTTGCTGTCCCTTGTTATGGGTGGATTGCATTCTTATCATACGATGTTAAGACTTCCACATGCACCCTCTTTAAAGCTCGTCTTCACAGTCCTGTGGACAAGATCATTGCCATGAGGAAGAATCTTAAAGTGAAGGAAATTCATTCCTCTGACGGAATCATATTTATTTCAGCTGAGAGTGGTTCTATTAAAGCTGTAGAATTTCAAGAAGGATCAATTTTCCTTATATCTAAAAAAGTAAAACAAAAGAAGAAAAGGGATCTGGTAGATCTTGCAAATAAACTCCAGGTACAATCTACTGGAACCGTAGCAGAGATTACATCCCGAATTCAGGCGTATTCCGACTCACTGACAATCTCAGAACAACGTCAAAGGTGACCAAATTCACTTCTGGGACTGTGAAGAACAACCATCGTTTGAAGCAATGGTATGTGCAGACAGTGAGTTGATGTACGGTGCTGAATGCAGCAAAAAAACTCTAATGTCTTATTAAGTGGAAAAGGATGGTGTCAGCCTAAAAGGTACAAATCAGCAAGTGATCGACCAGTACAGCCCTGGTTGGTGCAAAATCAACAGTATATGTCTTTGTGATAGCAGCATATTTATTTCACAGTGTCAAGGAGTTAGCAAAATAAACTTGGAAAGTGGAGAGTGCAGGCTGCTTGTCAAGCTCGTAGATGAGCCGTGTGTACTGACAAGATTTGGTTCGGACGTCTTATTTACCAATCAGAAGAAGTCATCTGTTTGGCATCTTAAACCATGCAGTGAATTAGATCTGTTTGCTGGCTCTGACAAAGAAGAAGGAATTGTCGACGGACCCATCAAGACTAGTAGGTTTAACCAACCAATGGGTATTTGTACCTAGTTTGACAGTGTTGTTTATGTTTGTGATGCGCAGACGAACTCTTTAATGCTCTGTACTGAGGTTAAACAGTGTTCTCTCTTTCTAAACCCCATGGGGTCCTTGTATAATGCGTTCTCTGTGCATAACAAAGGTTCAACATACACTGTCAAGGCACCTGATGAGGCTCTTTTTCTTGTTCAACTGTGCAAAGACACTCTTAACGATATTACCAAGGACATAAGGAATTTCTTGAACACTAAATGGACCAGAAGGCCATGTCTCAGCCAAGACTGTCCAATCAGTTAGCATGACTGAATGGGGTCTTCAGAGACTGTTCGACAACTTAAAAGACCTTTCATTATCAAGCAACTAATTTGTTGAGCTGCATGACGTTGGACGTCGAAAATTGCCACTCCACCGTTCACATAAAGCAGGCAAACATGTCTGCGAAGGAGTACAGCAGATCCTTCGGAGTGACGATGAAAGAATCCGTCAAGAGAGTGACCCAGTGGGGGGCGTATTACCACACGAGCAGAAAATCGTGGTATCCAAAACCCGAAGAAACGATTTCATTTTCGAAAGTACCTACCATGAAACCCTTACCTGTCGTTGATATATCACAAGCAGACTGCGAAATTCTATGAAACTGGGCCTCCTCTTATGGGGCTGCTGTGCGACAATGGACAGTGCGCCAAGAAACAACAATGGCGAAGCATGGTACTCTACCAGAATTCATGTACCAGAGAGAGTGTATCACATTAGACAACCCAGTCACCATCACGTCTGCACAGCATGCAGGTGCCAAGGCCACCAAAACAGTGGATGACCAAACATCAGAAGATGATACAGCAGATGAGGAATTGGTGGATGAGTTCCATCCTAGCAGTGATGAGGAAATTGAGGAAACTACTGATGAAAGTGTGCCAGTGCTTCAAGCAACTCTTCAAGGGGAAATCGGAAGCGCAGCAAACTTCCTCCTTGGTGCACAATCTCGATTTGGCAGAGTTATTCAATTTAATAATCGTTTATTGTACTGAAAGACTGTTGCATTTGTCTGATGCTGCTACGTATACTTGACCGGAAAATAGGCGATATGAGTGATGACGTGTTTTGACTACCACTACCACTACTACCAGAATTCTTTACGATTTTCCTGTTTGGTACAAGTTAGAGCGTTCAATTTGCTATATAACGCTTTGAAATAAACAAATTTAATATGAAATGGAAAACTAAATGTATTTAAGTAGAAGTAGTAGTTGTGGACGGTTTACAGTCCCAAATTTTTCCGTAAGACCGTCGAGATCAAGCCCTTTGCGTTACTGGCGGCCATCTTGGTTTCATATGTACCGAGGGAGTAGGCGTTGGGGATTTTAGGGGGTAACGCAAAGTCTTCCATCTCGACAGTCTCACGGGAAAATAGGGAACTGCTGGTAGTAGTAATAATGATGCCATCATGCAAATCGCCTTTTAGAAAACCGGTTTAAGGTAAGAGTATTGTTATTCACTATTAGGACTCTATTAGGGCTCAAGCCCCACTGCATGCTTTTCGTTTCGTATAAACCTACCAAAAGGTCCAAAAGGTTGAACAAATGAAGTTTTGCGAAAAATTTGCGAACTATCAAAATATTTAAAAAAACAGACATCTTTGTGACCTTTGTGCATAAATGCCTGAGATAATTAAACGCCACGGCTAGATGGAAGCAACCATAAGTATGCGGAACCGGTTATAAATGTAATTAAAATATGCAGTATCTGTATTTAGTCGATTTTCGATGCGATATTTCGGTACTTGCCATTTTTTCGTGCGGTATTGCGGTATTGGGTACCCCCCAATGTCCCCCTCCTGAACACAGAGAAATGAGTCCTGAAGGTTTTGCATTGAGTTTTAGCATATTGAAATGTTTTTACTGTGCTTGTACAAAGGCTACATCTTCAAGGAGATGCCCCCCTGACAAGGATAAGCCTGGTATCTCAATCACTTTGCAATCATGAGACCACAGAAGGCAACTTCTAAGACTCGCGTGGTGTTCGATGCCTCCATGAAATGCAATGGTGTATCACTAAAAGGTGTTATTTATCAAGGGTCCAAGCTTCTTCAGTTTGATCGGTTTGATGTGTTGCTACATTTTTGAAGATTTCCAGTTGCCCTGGTATGTGACATCGCTGAGATGTATTTGTGAATTGGAATGCTGCAATAGACCTTTCATCACCTCTTGTGGAGAGACTTGGATCAGTCAAGACCCCCTGAAGAGTACTACTTTCATAGTTTGGGCTTGTCAGTTTGGTGTCAAATTGTGGATTTGCCAGGCACAGTTCATGTCTTAGAAGCATGTAGCAAAGAACAAGGAGAGATTCCCGAAAGCAGTCCACTTACATGGATGACATAATGGACTCTGTACCTAATGATGAGGAATGCTTAGAACTGTATAACCAGCTTTCTAAACTATGGCAGTCCGTTGGCAAGTACGCAAAGAAATGGCTCTTGAACTCACAAATAGTTGTCAATAAGATACCACAAGAAGATAAGGTTGCTAAAGTGGATTTAGACAAGGGAATTTGCCTTCAGTAAAGACTGTTGGCGTTTTGTTTTACTTAAAGAGTTAGTCTGCAACAAGATGGTTACCCCTTAACAAAGCGAAACTTCCAGCACAAGGAAGCCATGCTGTTTGATCTTATGGGATTTCTGGCTCCATATGTGACAAGAGCAAAAGTACTCCTTCAAGAGATGAGCCTCAGGATTTGACTGTCACGATCTACTAAAACAAATCCAAGCTAGAAGAGCCGGAATTTAGGATCTTGGAGATGTGTAACTACTCCGTTGTCTCCAATTACACCTTGGTTGCAGAGAAGTGACCCTGCACACCTTTACTGATGCATTGTAAGAGGCACATGCCACAGTCTCCACCAGATTAGTGGCCCTAAAGACACGAGTGGCATGATTCTCAGCAACCGGCATTCTTAGATCGGAACTTACGGGTGCTGTGTTAGGACTTAACTGGGCAATGTCCATAGTAAAGGTACTCAAGATTGACAGGAGCCTCCTGACCTTTTGAAGTGATAGTATGAACGTTTTGTGGTGGATACAAGTTCATAAGCATAGGTTTAAGCCTTTTGTGTTACATCGGACTGGAGAAACGCATTATTAAAGCAGCCTTAGTCAGTGGCAATACATGAGCACTTGGGAGAATCCAGCGGATCTACCTACCAGAGAAGTTACAGTAAGTAATTTGGCGCAAAGCGAGATCTGTTAACACAATCATAAGTTTCTAAGAGAAACACTGTTGAACAATCTCGGCAAAAAGTACAAAACAGTCATGATTCCACTGGTATGGGAAGTGATAACTTAAGAGGCTTTCCTGAATGCACCAATTTGGACAAACTATCGAGAACTCCCAACATGGGTTCTGAATACCGTATTTACCTGTGTATAATGTGCACTTTTTTTCCCTGAAATCGACCTTCAAATTTACGATGCGTATTATACACGGATTCCATTGTTTGGTCAAGAAAACAAAAGAAGACAAAAGCTTTGTAGTATATCTTTAATAAGGCGTGCACAGATCAGTTGCCTGGGGAGAAGAGCTTGCTTGTTTACAACTCATTTGAAGCTCACGTGACAGATACTGTGAAAGCGTCCTTCAAACGCGAGAACACTGAACTTGCTGTTATTCCTGGTGGTTTAACTTCCCTTCTCCAACCACTCGATGTATCTTTAAACAAACCATTTAAAGATGGAGTCCAAAAGCAGTTGATGCAGTGGATGGCTGATGGAATTCACGAATTTACCGCTACTGGACGACAAAAGAAGGCTTCGGAGGAACTGATCTGTTGGTGGATTTCGCAAGCGTGGAATGCCATTCCATCAGAAATGATCGCCGCCTCTTTTCTGAAGTGTGGCATCAAAAACAATTTGGATGGATCAGAAGATGAACTGGTTTACAATTCAACCGAGACACTCATGAACTTGATGACTCAAGCATCGAAACCTATTTGAATCAGACCCTGAGTCAGAATTGAAGGTTTCGTTGTTTAGGAATGTGTTGTTTAAAGACACATAAACATTACCGGTATTTCTACTCACTGCACTGCTGGTAGCTTGAGTATCAGTACTGTATTGCGTTCGATTCAAGTAAAATGTTCAAAATTGCTGTTATGTTAATAATTCAAGTTATAAATAGGGATTTCAAGTTACATGATTTGTAAAACGTTTGACTTTTATTGAATAGAAAGGCATGTAAATAAGTGCTCGGTGCGTGCAATATTTGTAGTTTGTTGTAAACATGTCATTAATGAATTCCCAGCTCTTGTTAATGAAATGGAAAAATGGAAGTTTTATTTCTTGGTGTCTATCGTGAAATCTTTTTTTTAGAATAAAGTGGTCAAAAACTAGGGTGCATATTATACACGGGCGCGCATTATACACGCGTAAATACGGTAAGTACCTGGCAAAAATGGATGCCAGTGATCAACCTGTTCAAAAAACTAGTGCAAATATGATCATGATCAAAGTGAGTGTAAACACCCAAGATTTGAGGCTCTCCTATCCTTCAGCCTCCCTCAAATTGCAACCAGCCATGTTACTTAAACAAAGCAGACTCCTTCCAGGTCTCTTCCTTCCTAAAGGATATTCATCACAAAGACAATCTGCCAAATATATCACATAGCATATCAGCCAGGGATAGCTGATCTCAAGCCATCTTTGAAAATATTGAGAGCCTAAACAGAAAGGCTCCTTGAGAGATTCTTGATATTCCCAACAGATCAGGTTCTAAAACTTATAATATGGCCTAACTCAGGCTAATATATAAGAAGAGGGTAGCATTAGAAAGGTTTCAGGACATGCCAGTGGGTTGTAAAGACCTTCATCTCATTTTGAGGCCCGTTAATCAAGCAGGAGGGGCCATTTACTGACAAGGAATCAATGAATACTGAATTCTCTGATTTTTTATGTGAATTCTCTAAAGGTCCTGTTCTCTGGAATAGACCACATAGCAATGCCAGTCATCTGGCGTATCAAGATCAATTTAAAATGCCTAAAAGAAATACACAGGGGTCAATCAAACTAGCTTTACAAAAGGAATTCCATCCATTCGAATAAAATTTAACTTTCTACCCTGATTATTCATCGATTAATTAGTGATCCGCATCTGCCCAGTACTACCTTTTATTCTTGAACTTTTCAGACAAATGACATGTGTAGGTACGTATGTCCGGGAGTTACAGTCATGTGACCTAGTTTTGATGCAAAAAAAGATACCAGTCTTGTATTTTGCAACAATAAGCTATTTAAGGGCAAAACTGAAAAGGCTCGATCATCGATACCTATTTGGTGAAATTACAGTGATTTTTGCCTTATATGTCACTCTTCGTGCTTTTCGTTTTTTGCTTTTCAATACAAATTACCCTAGTTTTAAACCAGAATGCCTCCTTCACTAGAGAGAGAACAAAGTTCAGCTGGTGCCTCCAAAAGGAGAAAGCTTTTTGTCAACATAAGCAGTGCCTCAAAAGCCTACTAATGGTGAAGGCTGACACTGACCTGGAAACCTGGGATCACCTCCTGGGGCCCTGTTTGATGACTGCAGTGCTGTACAGACAACAGTAGGTTCCGCATGTGCTTTCCTGCCCTACTACTTTAAATTTACTAATGGTAATGTGGTATTTATCACCAGTCTCACCAAAATAAAGAACACTGTGCTTTTTACAATAGCTTATTCTTGAGTCAACTATGTTTAAGATCACCCCATGGACTGACCACTGTTGTGGGTGGTGATACCAATGAACTTGGCGTAAATGAACTGTGCCAGTTAACCGGAAGCAATTCTTTCATGGGCTTTCCACAAAAGAGGTGTTGTGTATTTAAAATAGAGGTATTTTGTATTATTTTAATGTCTTTAAAATCGAGAGGACTAGTTTTGGTATTCCGTGTTGCACAAAAATAAAAACAGATCATGACAGTCATCCTGCCAGCAGCAACAAAACTAGCCTCTTGCCAAAAGGTTTGCATTGTAAGAAGCACCATATAGGAGGGTCCCCTATTTGGTTAGTTCTATTAGGTTAGTTCAGGGCACACTCCTGAACTAACAAGACATCAGATAAGGGGTCTTCACAATGAGTTTAACATTCTAGTCCTGTGCAGCAGCTACATGGGCAAGTCACTATTACCCCACTATTGAAGCCCTGTTAGACATAATGGCAAAACGTGGGGTGATCAAGGGCATCCAAAGAGGATGTCATTACAGGTTTCTATGTTATTCTGTGGAGAGGACAAAGGACACTCACTGCAACTGACACAGTCAGGCAACATGCTTGGTCAACAGTTTAACCCATTTCTGTTTAAGGTGCCGACTTATTTGAAGTCAAGGCTTAGAAATCTTCAGTTCAGAATCTTAAAACCAAGAGAAATGCCTCAGAATCTCGAAGCCTATGATCAAAATAAAACTTATTCCCTTGTTAAGTACTATGGACACCCTACTGATAAACAGGGGGAAAGCATCCTTGAAAATAAGTGAACAACATTTTATCAGGATTTTATTGGTAAAGCGCTCTACTGACATTTTAGCTCTTACTAAGATGTGGCTAGATAACACACAGAATGATGTCGGACCTGCTGTTCCTGGTTATAATCTTTTCCATAAGGACCAAAAGTCTAACATTCAGTGGAGGTCCTGTGCTGGCGGCAAAGTTACCATTTACGCTTGTGGTGTTCTAGAGGGGAAATGGAGACATGATTTCGTATCAGATGAATTAGGACAAATATGTCTTGAACTTTAGCAACATCGATGCCCTTCCTTCTTTCTGTCTTGTTTGTATCATCCACCACATACCAGTGTTGCTTTTTTCAAAGACCTTATGCAGTTAGTTTAGTGCATTTCTGCTGAAGCTAAAGAAACGTTTCGTTGAGGATTTTAATATTGATCTGCTACCTAAAACTGACTCCAAACCAAGACGTTTGAAAAATTTGATGGAAAATTTTAGTCTACATCAGATGATTGATAACCCAACGTGTTGTGAACAATCAAAAACCATTTTTGATCACCATTACAGTGCACACCCTGAATATGTTCATTGCACGTCAGTTCCTAGCTTTGGTCTCAACAATCACAATCCAACAGTCTTGGTGGATCAAGCATTGCTATGACCTCAAAAACTACTCGATCATGGAAAAATACCAAGAGCTAAGGTCAGAACAAAAGTTGTGCATATGGTAAATAAGACCAACTCTGGCGACCGAAAACGATCTCAAGGAAACAAGCAGAATTCTCGCTTATTATGGAAAGCATTTGAAAAACTTAGTCCCAATGATCAGGTGAAATGAATGCCAAACTACTTGAAGGCTTCTCGGGATCAAGTTAATCAATTTAACAAGTATCTCGTCTCTATCATGTCACCTATTGTCAACAATAATCAACCTGCTACTCCTGACCTATCATATACTGAGAGCTTTGTAAACGACAGAAAACTATCTGCTGCAAATTTGGAAATCGCACTTCTCAATGTCAGTTCTTTAGTAAATTAATCAAATCACTTCCTACAAATGTTGCTATGGCGCTCGATGGAATTAGTGCTCCTTTACTAAAGCTTATCTCCCTGGCTATTCTTGACAGTCTTGTCAAGGTTCTTAATTGTACCATTCAGTCTGGTACCTGCCCTTTTGCCCTCAAACTAGCACGTGTCACGCTCGTTCATAAATCTGGACAGGCATTTGATCCAAACAGTTTTCGCCTGATTTCTGTTCTTCCAGTTATTTCTAAACTGTTTGAAAGACACGTATGTCCACATTTAATGCTTTACCTTCACTCGTTTAATCTTATTGTTTTAACACAATCTGGATTACGTCCTCACCAGTCAACTGAGTCTATATGGATTAAAATGACTGATGACTGGCATGAGACAATGGATCAAGGTTTATTCACTGGTGTTATATTTTAAGATTTATACAAGGCCTCAAATGTTGTAACTTGTGACCTGTTAGTAGCCAAACTACAGATGTATAGTTAGTCCTCGTCAGCATTACTGTGGTTTAAAAGCTACCTGTCAGACCATTGACAGTGTGTGAACATTGGAGGAACCTTATCTGATAATGAAGTAATGAGTTCTGGAGTTCCTCAGGTCTCGATTTTAGGCCCTGTGCTCTTCCTCCTATTTAGCAACGACCTACCCTTATCCTGGAAGAATAAAAATGGCCTATTTGCTGATGATGCTACTGTCTATTCTACTGCCTTAACTATGACTGACGTTCAGGTACAACTTTATCACGATGTTTCTAATACATCGACATGGACTAAAGATCATGGCATGGCTGCCCATCTGCAGAAGACAACATACATAATAATTTATACTTTTCGCTGTGTTTGGATGGTAGGCAGCTGGAACAAACTCAAGAGGAATGTCTCTTGGGACTGGACATCGACCCCTCCCTATCTTGGTCATCCCATGTAGCTAACCTCAGGAAAAAAACTCTGAAAGCATGTTGTTCTGGCTCACATTAAAAAATTCCTACCAGTTAAATATCACATAATTTTATTTAATGCTAGTATTAAACCTATTCTTGAGTACTGCGTCTCCGTTTGGGAAGTTGTAATGCAGGATTATTAAATGAGATTTTTAAAGTTCAAAAAAGATGGGTGTGTATTATTTTAGATGCTCTGTTTCAGGCTAGAACCCTGCCA
>JBBMOI010000021.1:4612500-4757500 GCA_038088405.1 Porites divaricata
CGGCTTTGTTTACGTTTAATACTCACTATTTGTAACACTCATTAGAAGCAATGTCATTAACTGAAGTCTAATGAGAGTTTTTTTTCTTCTAACTTAAAGGAACCAAGGACGCAGAAGAGCCAGTCGACAACGAGTTTGAGACGGACAGCGAAGCAGAGAAGGACGAGTAGCTGAGCTCAGCCGAGCATTCAAATAAACGGTTCTTTTCAGAACCACCCGGGTTCTTTTTAGAACCAACAAATCAGAAAAAGTCAATGATCAACGTTGTTTGTCTTTTGTTTATTCATTTACCGGGGTTTTTTTACATCCACATTTCAGTTTAGCAATAATAAATCGGGAAATTTGGAAAGTTATATTTTGTTGAGCAAAAATACTCGGTTATAAGACGCACCCCGAGTTTTGAGCAGATTTCGATCGAACAAGTATATTTTCTCGTAAAAAATGGTGCGCCTTATAAGTGAATAAATACGGTATGTTTCTCTGCAGAGGCAACTGTTTCACGCATCCGCGAAAAAACAGTCTACCTGTTTCAGTAGTATTAATTTGGAAATGCTCCCTATGTAGTCACAGCAATATCATTCAAGATCTTGGTTTTTTTTAAATTTAAGATCCTAATTCGTAAAATGGAAGTGGTTTTACAACATACATCTTGATTAGATCTTACAAGCATAGTAATTGTCTCTCACCACAAGATCTTAATTTGACAATACATATAACTTGTCAGATTACCCAAGAACTTGCAAGTGTTTTTTTCAGCAGTTGTTGGAACATAGTGTGCAAGAACATTTTCTTGATCAGACTGTTATCACGATAAGTAAGACCTTGTCAAGATCTCTGATCCTATCCAGAATTGGGTCAAGGATCGAGTCTCATGAGACAGAGAACAAAGATTCACCCTAGACTGATTTTTCGATAATTTTACATAGACATACAGCTGTAACACAACATGGCATGGTTTATTGGTGCAAGGGACTGCATGCTCGAAACAAGACCAATTCAAGTTTTACTATGTGGATGTTTCTTCAAGGACATCTGTATCAAGCTTCATTTTCTTAAGTATGGTTTTAAATGCCTGCTCCAAATGCAAATAAACAGCCGTGCGAAAGGATGTTTAGAATGTAGACATTGTTAAGCATTTTGTTGCCGCTGTTGCCACAAAAATAGACCAGGAACAATACGCCAGTATACACACTAATCAGTTCTGATGCAAGCCCGTTTTTGAAGTGCATTAGGTAAACGGACTTGCATTAACATGGACGCTTATCTTTGAGCTGTACTGTACATGACAAGATCATCTCAATACATTGAAAGATCTTGCCAAGATTGTTAAAAGATCTTGTCAAGATCATTGAAAGATCTTATCAAAATCTTACAAAGAACATACAGCTTCTTGATCTTTTCCATGATCTTGCACTATCTTACCAAAGGATCTTACCAAGATCTTGTCAAGATCTTACCAAGGTTCTTTCCTAACTCACGGAATGCCACAACAGGCAGACCGCACAAATCTTGTGTCTTAGCTTCATTTTTTATCCTTTTGCTTAGTTTGCATGGAGAGAAAGTGTTGCACATGAACACGCCATTATCATGCCGTGGTAATGCATGAATTAAAGTTGTCTATTTGCTCTGACATTGACTTCAGCATGAATAATAATTACATTCATGAAAATCAAAAGAAGATCTGTCTAGCTATTTCATAAACAGTTTCTTAGGGTGACCATATATAATTATTTGACAATATTTTCATGATAAGCAGAGACAATGAAAAACCTGAGAAGTCCCCCACGTGAGCACTGCTGAATGTTACTGTCTGTTTCTTTCCACTCTGACTTGCTTTCATAGGGGAATATAACCTCAATGTCGGATCCAAGTTTGCCAATCACAAAGCAGTTTGTTCCCTGGTGATACATCAAAAGATACTATTAGAAAGGTGTGACAAAGGACAACTTGTAATATTTATAATTTGTAATGGTAATTGGACTGAGTGGAATACAATCTGACAACGATCATATGAGCCCAATTACCCCTGAATTGTATGACACATTTAGCCCTGTTACTATCAAATATCAAGAGCGAAGAATATTTGGCTGGTAGCAGCTTTATTACATCTATTTTGCATGACTCTGCCTAAGAAACCTAGAATTTATTCCACATTGTATTAATTCTCCTTGTATTCTTGTTTCAAGTTCTTTAAAGTCATTCAAGATGGAAAACGCTCTGCGCAAGCTTCTGCGCATCCATTATCGCAGGCTCAAAGCAGGCTTTTCTGTGTGTTGACTGTGTTGTTTGTCACTGAGAGAGTTCTGACTGAGACTAAATGAAATGCACAAGTTGCGAACATTTGCTCCTTGTAAAGCCTTTTTATTTAACATGTTTTGGTTCATATTTTTTCCCTTGAAAATTACTTTGGATTCAGAACAACCAATGTTAAAGGAAAAACAGATCATTCCGTCACTCAGCGGTGGAATAAAAAGTTCTGAAAAATTTCCAAAGAGGCAAGAGGTTTTCTGATTGTACATTCGATTAATTTGTGTTTCACCTTCTTTCCCTGGGCTGAATTAAAACGGGCAGCACTAAAACACGGAATCCGGAATCCGTGAAAGAAGGTTCCAAGCGATTGATTTGAAAAAAAATGTTAGCAATGACAATAAAATAACTCAACAGATAAAAAAAAAAGACATAGATGAGTAAATTAGCTCAGTAGAGGAGACTGCTGTATCACTAGAGGAGTCAATTCCGGTGAAAAGACTCTTGATACCACTTCCGGGAAAGAATGCAAATACTCATCAGACAGCAAAGCGAGGAGAAAAACGGCAATGACAAAAACTAGTTCCTTAAGAAAAAGGTAAGTTATATGGAGACAGACTTCGTTTAAATTGACAGAGGCGTTGTTTATATAACTGAAAGGCGTTACCGTCAAGTTTTTCCTAAGTGTCTTTTCTGGGTTGCCTTCTACAGTGTTAGCGTTATTTATCAAGACAACTTACTCAAAAGAACCATGGCATTGTGGAGTCCAAAGGGAAGAAAGAATTTGTGCATGCATTTTCTTGATTCCGCAACTGATTACATCAAAATAATGCACCTTGTTTAATAAGCCTCTTCAACAAAAATACGGACGTCAACGTAAACTCAATTACTGGTACACCAGTATTCCATCGATCAGTATTCAGCTTGGCGAAAAAGTTGAACTTATTGCCAAATGTGGTGTGGTCTGAGGCCAATTACTACTATTCTTGACATTTAGCTACAAAGGCAATATTTAACTGTATTATCCAACCCATAGACTTGTGAATAAAAATTAATCGTAAAATAACTTTCATCGGCCTTGCAGTGCAATAACTCACACCACGGCAAACTTTATCAAGACACAATAACAAGAATATATTTAAGGGAACTGCCAAGAAAACTAAAACAAATTCTTTTTGGATTGTACTAAATTATGCAATGTGAAATTCTTAAATTTTCTATCATTGATATTTGATTCCGTATTCCGTTCCGTTTCCGTGATTCCGTTTCCGGATTCCGGATTCCGTGTTTTAGTGCTGCCGAATTAAAACCCGCTTGTATTCTGTTATTAGTAGTTATGGTTACTTTTTTTACATGCCCAGATTTATTACCTTTGCAGAACCAGGTTTATCCTTATCTACAGTCAAAGCCCCATATTGCTATTATAACACATGAGAGTGAACAAACTTTTTCACTTAAAATTTTCTCGGAAAAGAGAAGGTTATCAAGCTCATTTGAGAAGAAAAGACTACTTAAATCATTTTTCTGTTGGCAAGTAATAACAGCTCCACTGTAAAAATTATTTAGTCTGTTCATCAAGAAACTAGTTTCAGAACCCTCTGCAGTAAGGTCTTGGAAAAAAATTTTTCAGAACTTCCTGATTGGGGTGATTGTTTTCTGAATATAAAATTATTCAAGTCCTTGAAAGATAATAAGCTTACACAATTCACTTTCAAGGTTGTGCACAGAATAATCACAACAAAGAAAGAACTACTGAAATATAAATTAGCCTCTGATGACAAATATCTTTTCTGCCTTAATCCAGATTCAATTGAACACACCTTTTTATACTGTCAAGAGTCAAAGGAATTCTTTTCCAAAACTTTAAGGTGGTTTAATGAATATCATAAAGAGAATGTAAAACTTTCAAACAAGCAAATTTTATTTAACACATTCGATGACTCCCTTCCAATGCAAATGCAAAATTCAACTCAAAGCAAACTTCGTCTTTTGGTTTTACTGCAAAAGAAATACTTGTATACTTGCAAGAACATTGTAACTAAACCTAATTTAGATAAATTTTTTACGTCAGCTTTATGAACAATATAGCACTGAAAATTGCAGCAAACGATATTAAATATGTGTGGCAACTGACAGGCTTTTTATCCTTCAATACTTTTTATTTTTATTGTAATTTGTTTTGTTACTTACTGACTTATTAAATTATTTTGTTACTTTGTACTGTGTAATATTGTTGTTAATTTGTTGTCAATAAAAAAAAACAAAACAACAACAAAAAACAAAAATCCAGTACAAAATCATACGGTGACACAACATTTTCCACATGTGCCCCTTGACTGTGGAACGGTATTCCTTTATACACTCATAAATCGAACAGTGTTTTAAAGACCTACCTTTTTACAAAAGTTAGAAAATAATGGTTTAATTTATTATTATAATCTAATGATTTATATCTTCTCATTTTTATTTTTTATGTATTTATCATTATAAAATTATTATTTTTACAATCTTGTAAAATGCCACAAACCACTAGTTGATATGAGCCCTATACAGTCAAACCAGAAACCCATAAGGGGTTGAAACGTGTAACTCGCGTTCAATGCTCGTGAATATTCATTTTGACCATATTTGGAAATCTTAGTGACGGATATCCATTTTCAACAAAATAACTGCTGCGCGATCACCATGCAGATGTTTTAAGACAAGAGTTCTGCATTTCAAGGTTTAAAATACACCGTTAAAGGACAAAAAATGGAAAGAGAAAGGTCAAAAGAATGTTCAGCTTTCTTTTTGTGGAGAAAGGGAAGCTTTTCATCAAGAAATCGTCCTTCGAGGGATTCAACCTTGTTTTCTTCAAGGCGGAGCCCATGGTCTGTCTTGAAATGCAACCAAGTCAGCGAAGTTTATGCTGAATTTTCAGGTACATTTTGCACTCTATGGCCAAGACAATTACGTTTTTGGAAGGGAATTTATGTATTTTTAAATGTTTCATAGACGTTTTATAAATTTTTCTCTTCGGCGCTAAAGAAAAATTACAAAATGTGCCCTGATTTGAGATGGATTTTAAGTTGAATTTTGCCATGTGCTTAACCGATGTCACTTGCGTGAACGGATCCACTATCCAGATAGTGTTTTCCGAATTGCTTTAAAGGATTAACTTTTTGGACTTTGAATAAAAATGTTCAAGAAACGGTTTCTCTGTCTATTGTTTTGAATTTGTTCATTCATAAAATTAGCTCAAAACACGATCGTGACTACAACATCTAAGTTTAATTTAAGCTTTTAAAATGCTTCTCACATTCATTACAAGCATCACTTTTTGCGAAGATGTCAGGTTCAGGTTTTGGACACTTTCGATACGCAGCTAATGAATTTTATTCGAAAATATTTTTCACTGTACATTCTAGACTTTTAACATAAGAATTTTAAAAGCCTATTTCCAGTATAAGTTTACTGTGCAGAGGGTCAACGAGGCATCGCTTTTTGAAGTGACAACTCCAAGAAGTTGTGAGGCCGTCAATGGGTTTCATAATGTTACGTTTGGCCCGGGTGGTAAGACAATAATCTCCTGCTAAGTGTTTCGGTAATATTCCTGGTTTCAACCTTTGAAGGCTTTCTCGGCTTTCGGGAGTTTTTCCCCCGTTTGTCGGCCATTTTTTTAAACGGGCGGGGAACCTGAAGGAAAATTACGTCACATTGTTTACGAAGTTTGATTGGTCAGTTATCTCTTCTTCTCGTTCCAAATAGGGTACTTTCGAAATTGAATAATCATGAGCATCGGACAAAGCAAACATATGAGAGTTACACATTTCAACCCCTTATGAGTTTCTGGTCAAACCTCTTTAATATGGACACCAAAGGGGCAGAACCAAGTGTCTGCTTTACAGAGGTGTCCATATTATAGAGGTAGGGAATGTATGATGTTTGCAATTTCTGGCATTAAACAAACTGTCCGTAATAGAGAAGTGTCTGTAAGGAGAGGTAGACTGTAGAAGTGTTTTTTATTATTGCCCCGCAAATCCCAAGGAGGCATCCTAGTAGCTTACATGTATATATAGGAAAGTACTAACAGTTACAATATGCAGTTAGTATACCAGAAGAAGTCCTGATTTGATAAAAAAAAAAGGGGTTGCAAGGAATTCTTGTTTAAACTCATTGCGAATAGAGATGAGCTTGGGAACTTATGCCTTAAAGGTTGGACAGGAGCCTGAGTGCCTCAGGCATAGCAAGGAGGTATCCATGACAACCATGCAAGTGGGAACCACCCCCCACATGCAACAGCCAACTGGCACCATCACACTGAAGGAATTCAAGGGAAAATACTCACCTGACCCCATGCTTGCCAATGCATAAACCCAAATCAAAGAAAGCCTATCGTCAATTCGTGGGTACATTGTTTAGAAAATAATCAATCAGTTATCACCTCTGGTTTTCCCACAGTAAATTTTAGTAAATGATAGAAATTCAGATTATAAATATACTATCCTTGTTCTGGAAACACAATACTTTTCTTGCTGTTTGTTGCACTTTATTAACAGTTATTTAGGTATATATTTAAAACAAAAAAACAAAAACAAGAAAAAAGAAAGGAAGAAGGGGAAAAGAAGGTCATTAGCAGAATTTGAACCTGGTACCTTCGAGTTGGTCCAAACTCACATGGCCACTACCCCATTGAGGATGATCACATGATTTGATGAAAAGTCTCAAATTTAATGCCTTTTCCCACAGGGTCCAGAGGAGTTTCGTTTGAAAAATGTCTATACCAGGTCACTTAGCATGATTAATTAGCCCAATAGGATCTTAATGAATCTACTGTAAATGATTTCTTCGCTTCTTATCTGACCCAGATCGACTTTGTTGTTAGCCATTTTGAAAATCAATAACCGCAAGCCATATCCTCGCTGGTGCACAGAACGTCGCCCAAAGGGAGACAGGCACAAAGTGACGAGTAAAAAAAGGACAATTTCCATGTTTTATACTATAAGCCAATCTTGCGAGCCCTCAGTCTCTTGGTTTGCGGTCTATAGAATGTGTAACGAAACTGTAACGCGATCAAAATAACCCATTTTTTCAGAGGTTTTCGACGGGTTTTGATGTTCTAATGACAACGACATCTCCTCTGGACCCTGAGGCCATACTTAACCGATTGAAAAAACGACTCTAAGCAATCGGATGAAATTAAGGCTAATTGAAATCAGGTTACTGACAGTAAAAAACAATGTAAACACATTTCATGGCAATGACAGAACATATGCGATACAAAGTCAACACAACTTCTTCGCGAAATAGGACGCAAAACATAAGCTTATGTTTTCTTATCTTGATTTCTGCTGTTATTTTAAAGCTAATGCTCAAAATCACATCCATTTCCCCCCGTGATCTTGGGGAGTCCTTATAAAGAAGAAGAAGAAGAAGTGCCTTTATTTACCATATGTTCACTACATTACTACAAGGTAGGAGATCAAGCCAGCGTCAAAGTTGAAGGAGTAGAAGAGCAAATGCTCATCTTCTCGTCAAGTTTAACACCTGGACGAGTCAAAGGCTCTTGAATCGTACTAATCTGAAAGATTCCTGCATGTCTTAAATTTGGTAAGACCTCTATCCTCTGTGTTATGGAGAGTTAATCTAAATAGAAGCTTCTGGAGTTTTCCAGTCACGCAATGTTTGCACTAGAACCTTCTACTGTCACGCAAAAGAACTGTCTGGAACAATTTGCTGAATGATGTAATTCATGATGTAATGTTACAAGAATAGTAATCTTGAAAGCTCTTAGAACTATCTAGAACATGAACTGACTGTATATAAGGACTTAGCGAGCTTTTAGTTGTTGTTACGGCAGAGATTGATAAGAGAAGCTATGCTGGGAGAGCTATAGAAGTTTGCTGAGGAGTATTTTGAAGTTGTCATTCCAAGCAGCTCCAGGACGTTTGGTGATAGCAGTGTGTACTGTGAGTTTGTGTCAGTGGTGACTGAAGGTTAATAATAGGCTCTAACTAGTTTATAGTAAGGTTGTATCGTTAGAGTTGCTCCCAAGTTGTACTTAACAGTCGAAGTATAGTTTATTAAATTAGTTGATTTTAAGGAGTCTTTCGTTGGTATCTTTCTGTCGGTTGAATTCTACCGTAACATCTGACCATGCTGTAGCGCACGATGCACGCTCTCAGCAAGGAATTTGATGCCACCGAAGTTCGGCGAACCCGTCCTTCTTTGGAAATGATAGATCTTCGCGCTCTCGAGTTCGGACCCGATTAATTACAAAGTGCGTCTACTACGAGTGAGCGAGTGACTCATTTGCATATCCCTGTCCCTGCAATAACTCGTTGTACGCTCACGCGTACCCACGAGTTAAAAAAGGAGGGAGGGGCTGAGAGCCAGAATGTAAAGATCAGCTCAAAAATGAAATGCAACGCAAGTCACAAGATAAGCAAAGGCCGCAGCGGTCACTGCTCAGATCAGGTACACTTGAGGGCAAGACTGCTAACTGCATTGGCTTACAAATTAACTTAACATTTAGCCACATGTACTGTATTTATTCGGCTATAAGCCGAGACCCCAAACTTTGAACATGTAGACTTGGCATAACGAGAACCAAAAATAAATCGAAAACACCCGGCTATAAGCCGAGACCCATTCATTATTACAAGACTGAATTGTTAACTACGGGAAAACCTAATATGTCTACCAAACAATCTCATGTTCACAATCGTTTATTCCAAGTCAAGTTGTCATCATGCGCTATATGCCCAAGGCTCGTCGCACCTCATACAACCTCGCGTTTAAACTTAAAATAGTCGCCGAAGCAGAAGCTGTTGAAAATAACTCTGAAATCACCAGAGAATATGGCATCAGTGAGTCCATGGTCCGTCACTGGAGGAATGTTCAAGCAACCTTTTTAACGGTGAAATTAAATTGTCAGCAAAACAGTAGACGATGGGATGCTTCGCGCCGAAGTATCCGGAGCTCGATCAAAGAATACTGGAATGGTTTACAGAGCAGAGAAGCCAAGGTAAGTTTTCTGTCGAACAACAGAAACACGATCACGAAATAAATCAATCAGCTGATTGCAGAGTGAATGTGAGTTGAATGTGTGACTCTCAAAACTATCATACTATCATGTGACAACATATTGTGTATGAAAGATTCTCATTGGCCAGTTTTCACAAGCGTGAAGACAAATTCATCACATCATCAAATTTTTAGCCTTTTGATCATTTAGTGAACGTTCTCACTTCGTTTCATATAGGAATAGCTGTTAGTGGATTGATGCTACGTCTAAAGGCAAAAGAGTTCAGCGAAGATCCCGAGTTTAAAGCGTCCCTCGGTTGGTACCAGCAATGGAAGCGCCACCATTCCGTCAGCCTTCACAACAAAACAACACTCGCTCAGCGTCTCCCAGAAGATTTGGAAAAGCAAACACTCACGTTCCATCGATTTGTAATCACATCCCGTCAGCGTCACGGTTATTCCCCATCAAGAATCTTTAACATGGACGAGACACCGATGCGGTTTGAACTACCATCCAGTCGCACTCTCAAATTCAGCAATGATTGCATATTGTTTCTTCACTTTAGCTCAGCTTATAAGTAAATACATCCCGATTTAGTAGAGTTTCCATGCACTGGGAAAATTTTTTTTTCGAAAACTTTCGGCTATAAGCCGAGACCCCCTCTAGAGCCCAATTTTTAATTCACTTCAGTCTTAATTTGTGTAAAAATGGCTCGGCTTATAGTCGAATAAATACGGTAATGATAAAATTTTAGCCCTAGACAATGCTGAATGCCCACAAGTAAGAAATGGTTAGGATGATGTCAAACAGAAAATTCCCAAAGAGACTGCTTGGGTTGATTTTGTGATTGTCATTGTAAAATCATAGTGTGAGACTCTTATACGTTACGTGTATGCTTTCTGTAAAGCTGCTGTCTTGAAAGTATTTAAAAAAAACTGAAATTGTCACTTTTTTGTACGTTTTTATTCTCTTGAACAAGCCTCAAAAACTACAGACTACAATAGAGAAAAATTTAATCTCTTGAATATATGACCAAAATTATGGACTGAAAATTAGTAAGGGTGGATAAGTGACATATAACTGTGGATGAGCACGTAGAGGATTTGCCAGACATGAAATTGTCATTCACAAACCATTGATTGGAAATGAATCAAGTTTGTCACACACAAATCATTTTGGGGCTGTGAATGTAAGACTCCATCCACAACCAACAACATTTTCCTAAGAAAACAAGTAAATCAAGCTACAACCAGTTGCAAAAATACTTATCAAAATTGCTAGCAATACAAGACCATGCTCAAAACTTGGAGGAACAACTTTGGATGGAAAGGAAGAGGGAGGTCAGTATTATATCTCAGACCTGTGACTAGCAGCAATTTGAAGCAAGCAACGTTGTTATTTTCTCGGAGTGTCTCAACATTTTTGCAACTGGTTGGTACTGTATTTATTCGGCTATAAGCTGAACAATTTTCACGCAAATTTAAGCTACAGTTGAGTGAAATTTGAGCCCAAGAGGCCGTTTCAGCTTATAGCCAAGATTTTTTGAAAAACATATTTTTCAGTGCATTGAAACTCTACTAAATGGGGATGTATTCACTTATACAACCAAGCAAATAGCAGCAATAGATCGAATCAATAGCGTAACTACAAACGTGAATGATGTTAGCTAAGCACAGAAACTCTGTCCCAAATTGTCAAAATATCTAACAAAAACAGGTCACAATTAAAATTACACATTGGTAAGCCTTTTACAACAAGGGAAGGTCTAAAACAAATGATAGATGTTAAGAAATATGTAAACAATCCGCCATGTTTGGTCAAACACATGCTTCAAAACATTTGCCTAGTTAGTAAGCACAGACGAATGCAACCTGAACTGCTGTGGTTTGTTAGACAATTTCTGTGATCATTTGAAGCACAATTCAATGAAGACATGAGGAAACATTGATGGCAGCAAAAACCTCAAGCAACAATAATAATTATTATTGTTGAAAACTTTGATCATGTAAGTCGTTTAGTCAACCTGTTAAGCAAACCGTTTGGAAAATCAAGGGTCTGGGCTTATAGCTGGGTGTTTCGATTTATTTTTCGTTTTTTTCTATGTGTTTAAAGTTTAGGGTCTAGGCTTAAAGCCAAGATCGTCTCATAGCTGAATAAATACAATAGCTTCTATCAGTAGAAATATGGACAATTACTATAACCAGTGAGCAGAGGCTACATTCTCCCAGTATGAGTGAAGGGCGTGAAAATGTTAACTCCACCACACAGTAGACAATTACAGAAATTGCCTGAACTGGAACAATTGAATTCTGTGCTGACATAAGCTATATTAGTCCAGAAAAAAACTAGACTAGAACATGTGTGAAAAAAATTCTTGAAACGCTAAGGGTGTTTTGATCAACAGGGCTAGAAATAATTTCCCGGCTGGCGCCGGTCAAATTGAGACATCCATAGCCTGTTCACATACCCTCAATTTTCTCTTAAGTGTCATTGTCAGAGAAAACCGGGCAGGGGCCACGGGTCGAGGTCGGCCGATTCCTTTGAAATTCCTACCACAAATTACCTTTCTGATATGATTGTAAAATATTCCCTTTTTAATCTTATTGGCATTTTTTCATGTGAGTTTGACCACCCCCCTTGTTTTTGGCTAATTTGCATAGGATTACCGAGTCAATTTGGGGTAACTTGTACAAGTTATTTCTCTTAACTCTTGCTAGTTTTCTCTGCATTTTTTATTTATTTAGATTATTTGAGATTCGATCCAATTGTGTTCATGTGATGAATGATTCTGGATTCTTCTTACGTTTTTCGCGGGCATGCAAATTTCCGTCTCGTGTGACTTTGGCAGATTCACCAATTTTAAGCCATTTTCAAATTACACTTTCTCAAATCTGCGCGGATAAAATTTCAAATCAAATTGGTTTTGGCACAGTCCATTTATAACTGTTTAATATTAGGTAAGTTTTAGCTTGGGATCTCCGAATCCTTTTGCAAGATTGACCACGTAAGTGCGCCCAGATTGGCAAAAATAACTTGAAATCTCCCACCATTTTTTACGTAACGGACAGCCTTGGCAAACACGCTTGTTCGAATACTTGTGTTTCATCCATAATTATGTTCTCAGTCTGCTGTTTCATTGAGCCTGACAAAGTTTAAAAGTTAGTTTGCGCAAAATTTTTTAACATACCCTACAGCTTTTGCACGTGTTTATTAGCAATATTTGCCGCGAAATGTTAACATTACTTTCAACTTGATTGAGTTTCACATGCAATGTTTCCTGCAAGATTTAGCCCTAAATATTGAACATAAAATCTAGTTTGCGTGTGTTTGTGTCTAATTTACGTCTAAAAATGTCTAGGAAAATCCGTCGATATTGTTACGGAGAGAGAGAATTAGCTTGACTAAACAAAATTGTAAAAGCACAGATTTCGTATCTGATAACAAACGTAATGTAATTTGAGCCGCTACTTTTGCATCAAAGTGCATGTAAAAATTTTCGACTCGTGTTAATTTAGGGGATTCGCCAATGTTACATGTGTTTATTAAATATACATTCAGTAAGATTTAGATTGGGACCTAGGAACCCTTTTGGAAGACAGAGCATGTTAGTCAGCCAAAATCAGCAAAATCAGAACAAGGTTTCCTGCCATTTTTTAAAGCAAGAGAACATGCGAAGTGATTTCTTTCAACTGCTTGCATCCATTGTCTAAAATTATACGACGTTTCTATTTTTCATAAGTTTATGGAATATAATCCTTCTGGTGAGTGTAGATCTGCGAAGTCCTGAATACGACTGCGGTTGACAGGTAGTCATCAACAGTCCTATTCAGAACTACACCTTCCCGAACGATTATATTCCACTAATTTATGACATGAATCCTCGGTTATGGGTTCAAACCGTTCACTGTATTTTGTTGTGATTGTCAATGGTTCCTGAATTAGTAGCGTGATGTCTAAATATATGTTGCTTCATTTGACACCTCTTTGTGAATTAACCCTATAGAAACGATTTTAACTTGCATTTAAATTTTTTTCTCTAAAGAAAAAGTCTTTTATTTAGACATAAGCACTATTTTGCATACATTTCAATGGGCGCGCAGAAAGGTTTTTTTTTTTCTTCATAGAACCAGGACTTAAGGGAAACCTGTCCCGAATGGGCTCTGAGTCAATAGCCCATGAGGCCGAAGGCTGAATGGGCTATTGACTCAGAGGCCACGAGGGCGAGAGGAATAATTGTTTTAGTAAAATCCAACTATTTGGTCAAAAATATTGAGACAAAACAATTTTAGCTAGTTAAAAATCCATTTTTGCCGCCAACTAGTCAGCGCTTTTCACTACTGGTAGGCTATAACATATAGCCTGGTAGTAGCTCAGCCAATCAGAATGCAGCATTGCTAAAAGACCACAAGTTGGATTTTACTAAAGCCCCTTAGCCTACCACATCACTCTAATCCCTGTTTCATTTCCTGGGTAGCAGTAAAGTTGTGTTTCTCGTTCACGTGGTGTCTAATAGGAACCTTCATAGGTGAAGTATTACGATATTGCTATGTCCTTTACAGTTAGCTTGCTGATCAGAAATGACATGACAAATTAATCAGACACCATTTCTCGCTCAAGTTGTGGTAAGCTGACAAGAAGTGGCCCATTATGGTAACAGCCAGCGTTATCAGAATGAATAAAAAGGTCCTGTGAGCATAATGTTAAACCTTGATAGTGTGTAGCATATGCTAGATAATAGGCAAATTAACTGCGAAACTATTCTGTGTGCAACTGTTAAAAAGAAGAACAAAGTTATCTACTTGAAACTTGTTAATATAAATGCTGCCTTGACTGGTGATTACCGCGCTAACATGCAAACGTCTTCCTCGCTTGCCAAAGAAGTCACTCATAAGCACGCACTACTGAATGGAAGAACGTCATTACCAAATCCATTATTATCAGGTAAAGTTCACTGTCCAGTTTACTGAGCACATCTTGCTTAGCTTCTTAATTCTTCAATATAAGACCTATTGTAAGTAAATAGCTCTCTCCAAACTCATCTGTTGGAGGGGCTCGACGGGTGTAGGTAAAGCAGACACCCCGAAAACATGCTGGGTTGCAGAAGATGCAATTACACTTGCTGCTGTATCTGGGTCTCCTGTGTCCCCCTCCCCCCTCTCAGATTGCACGAGAAAAAGAATTAGCATAGGATTTCTTCAATATAGACGCACCTTTTCAAGCTATTCTCTTTATTTTATATATCCTTTATACGGTTACTAGGAGTGCATGTCTCATGACCATTAGCGGGATTAATTGATTGTCTTGTCGAAGTAGGAACTAAAAAAAATAGTACTA
Source organism: Porites divaricata (assembly GCA_038088405.1). Taxonomy (NCBI): domain Eukaryota; kingdom Metazoa; phylum Cnidaria; class Anthozoa; order Scleractinia; family Poritidae; genus Porites; species Porites divaricata. Next base: position 4,627,088 of record JBBMOI010000021.1, read on the forward strand.
AATTCATCACAACAAGGATCGCACAGAGCTTGTGATTTGGAATGAAAGAATGAATTGAAGTTAGAGGATCGGAGTTTCTGTATAAAATGCCACTTTCAGTAAGTTCTGTAGACTACGATCCTTCAGCTAGCAAGGATAATTATTTTTCATCATAACATGTTGGTTGCCCACTTTTCTGTTGGACGCGCTACCAGTCCTCTTTCCCAGTGAACTTAATCATTTTCTTGTCTGATCCAACAGTCCTGTGGGAACTGCTTTGCTATGTATTTCATTAATTTCCATGCAAAAAGCAGCTGTTACTCGGCGTGAATAAGCTAACTTCCTTTGTAGACCCATTACACTTGTCCCAAGTGTATTTCTATGCTTTGGAAAAACAGTCATCGCACTTAACCTTTTGTTAAGGAGCAACATCGAAGTACCCGGGTGCAGCGAGATTGTGGGGACTTCTTCGATTTCCTATACCTACTTTGTCACCGGATGGATCCCCGTTTAAAAACAACAGATCACTAGAGTACTTATGATTTAAAGGGAATGCGAATGTTCTGATTACGTGTCGTCGATGTAAAACTAGCGGCTCAAATTACATTACGTTTGTTATCAGATACGAAATCAGTGCTTTTACAATTTTCTTTAGTCTAGCTAATTATCTCTCTCCGTAACAATATCGACCGATTTTCCTAGACATTTTTAGAGGTAAATTAGACGCAAACACACGCAAACTAGATTTTATGTTCAATATTTAGGGATAAATCTTGCAGAAAACATCGCATGTGAAACTCAATGAAGGTGTGTGAAAGTAATGTTTACATTTTGCGGTAAATATTGCTAAAAAAAACACGTGCAAAGGCTGTAGGGTATATTAATTTTTGTCAGGCTCAATGAAACAGCGGACTGAGAACATATTTATGGATGAAACACAAGTATTCGAACAAGCGTGTTCGCCAAGGCTGTCTGGTGAGTAAAAAATGGCGGGAAATTTCAGGTTATTTTGACAATCTGGGCGCACTTACGTGGTCAATCTTGCAAAAGGATTTGGAGATCCCAATCTAAAACTTACCGAACATTAAACAGTTACAAATGGACTGTGCCAAAACCAATTTGACTTGAAATTTTATCCGCGCAGATTTGAGAAAATGTAATTTGAAAATGGCTTAAAATTGGCAAATCTGCCAAAGTCACACGAGACGGAAATTTGCATGCCCGCGAAAAACGTAAGAAGAATCCAGAATCATTCATCACATGAATACAATTGGATCAAATCTCAAATAATCTAAATAAATCAAAAATGCAGAGAAAACTAGCAAGAGGTAGGAGAAATAATCTGAATATTATAAAGACCTACACAAACACCAAGGCAACAATGACCAAAAAAATACAGAGTGATGGGCAGCAGTAGTGTCAACTATTACTAGGTAAAGGAAGACACCCACTTTGATCTGCATAATTCCTCAAATAATTCTTTATCTCATCCAATTAGAAATTACCATAAGTCCTCTATTAAACCCCCAGGGGGGCTTATTTCTTTCAAGACCATATGAGAGAGGAGGGGCTTAACCCTTTACGACTGAATAGTACAAATTTGTACAATATTGACCTGAGTAAACATCTTGAATAAATTATAAGCTGCTTGGCTACTCAGCCAAACCCAAAGGGCATCATGGGAAAAACAATCTCTGACCTGTATTTTAGAAGTGTTTTGACTATGCAGACTGAATTTTTTGGCATTTTCAAGCAAACAACATTCATCCTTTTTCTTTGTGAGAAATTAAAAATGGCGACCGCTAGATTCTCAGTAAACGAAGTGTGATGACTAGTTGAATGGGATAACTCTAATTAAAATATTTCTGATGAAAGTGAACGTGACATATCGATGGAAAGCTCGATAGACAGTGACATCAAGGAGGGCAAAAGGTCTGGTGAAAATGAAGGAGCAGCCTGCTCAAATCAAGAGGAATCAAGTGAAGATACAGGTGAGCACTGCTCTGTTCATCTTTTTTGTGACAAAAGTTTTGTGATATGCCTGATATGTCTTCGACAATGCTTTCCTCTGTGGTAGTTTTACAATATCCAATAAATATTCCATCTCCCTCAGTGAATTACTTCCATTTGCTCGTTGTTTTTTTGCTGCCACATGCATCATGGCTAGAAGTTTACATCTAACTCTGCTCCCTGTTTGTGAATTTCAGAATTGTTTCCTTCTAATTGAAGCCAAGGAAGTTCTCCTACAAGACTGTTATGATCTTCACAAATGTTGCTGAAGTGCAAGCTCAAAATTTCAATATATCTGAAGGGGAAGATTTTTTAAAAAATAATGGCTGAGTTTTGAATTAGGAACCCTGAACTCAAATAGCCTTTAAGAGTAGCTTGCCATCAGCGTGCAAAGAAAGTGGTGTCTGATAGCCCAGGGCTAGTGGATTTTGCTATTGGCTAGTGAATAACTTGCCCAACAAGCAAGTGATTAACAGAAGAACTGTGAAATCAATTCAGTGCTCAAAATTAACTTTTGTGTCTGATCTTCCCCAGGACCAGTGGGATTAAAATTTACTGGTCCATCAGCAAAACTACTGATCACTCTTATCATTTTCAAATTTTTTTGTTCCGATTCTCAGGGAGTATTGCATGTTTTTCTTATTTGGGAATTCTGTACAAAACAGAACATTTTGTTTTCCTTCCCATCAAACCTCAGGCATTTGTATTTATCCTTCCATGCGTCCTGGAACTTGCGTGTTTTTTTGGTCAGAGCAGGTGTTTCCGATGCTGTGTTAATTTCTTTATCATCTGATAATTGCTTTCCTCCAAAGAAAGAGTACAGTGAGCCTTGCACTTGTTTCCATTTCAACATACTTTGGCTCTCGTTTTAATTCACCAAAGAAATATAAACACATATAATGACCTTCGAAATGAAATTACAAAAGTTGCCATCTTGTACCCCACAGTGCATTTTGTTTCAAGTACAACCCAGACTTTTATTTGGCAACAGAATGCCTAACACTTTTTGAAACGTTTGCCTTTGGCAATTCTTTTTTTGGTTTCTTTTAGCACTTTTTGGTATGATACAAAAAAAAATACATTACATGTATTTCTCAGAGAGTGATAACTTTACTCGTCCAGATAGCCTGCATAGCAAGCATTTCCGTGCGGTTTAGGAGCAAAGAATAAGGAACAAGAGTCTAAGACTGCGTGAAAAATGGCACCCGTAAAAGAGCTGGGAGGGGGTGGGGAAGAAAGGAAGGAAACGCTTGCAGACAAACCCCGGGATTTTGAAAACCGCCCACTTGGCCTGTCATGCCTGAGTTTGCCCAATAAATAATTGACCAATAAAATGTTTCGCTTTCAATGGAGCGGAAATGAACTTTAGAGGACGTGCGTGTGAACCCAAAATGTATTTTTTTGTATTTTGGAACACGTGGACGGCGTTTATGTTGAAATGCCAATGAATCCGAACGATCAATACAGGCTTTGGACATTTGTCTCTTTAATCCGTCTAACAGAACAGTCTGTAAATCACCATCTGAGAGACCTCGACATCCCTCAAAAAAACACTAACGAGCTGGACCCTGCATGACACATTGCATGAAACCATCGCATTTGTGGACAAAAGGAAATCGCTTTTAGTTATTCAGATCCAGGAGGCACTTTGGAGAATAAATTAAACGACCTGAAATTCATATTTAGTCGCAAGAAGAGCCTTACGTTTCAAAAGAGGTCAAAGAGAATGCTGTTGCATTGGATCGCAAATCTTGCCGACCAGAATATAAAACAACAACAACTGAAAATTAATATGCGCGATTGATCAACACAGTCTATCATTTATTAGTGAAGAACAATTAGGGGAAGTGGGGGGAGCTTAATAGAGGATTTCCGGTATTTTTAACTTTTCAAATTTCCTTTGTGACCCTCCAAGCTAGGAAATGATGGTACAACGCTAACAACACTCTTCCAAAAACCCTACAAGCAAATGCAATATTTTTTATTCACTAACGTCGCACAAAAAGAACGTGTCAAATGCTGAAACAAACGAGACAGCAAAACAAGCAAAGCATGCTTTAAAACACAAATGGCGTTCACCTTAGTTCACCTAAGATACACCAACATACTTTTCGGAGGCAGAGAAGCGACGATTGGAAATACATCTGCTGTTCGCAGGCTAACACCAACACCACTAACAAAGATAAGACGTACCCTTAGTCCCAGGGGTATTTCGATTCCTGGCCCGAATAAAATGAATGGATTTTTACACAACACTAAGAAACGTTCTAGACCACCCTGCAGAAAAGCGAATGTCATGTCCAACGAAAAGTGTGCACAGAGATGCGAAGAGAACTGAGAAGACGTGCTCTTCGCGCGGAGCAATCCTCTCGCTGTCCGCTGGAAATGCGTGATATGTACAAACAGCACATTAAAGTTTTATGAGTAGCTTACTTAAAAAGATAAACGAAAAACGCAAAGATTCCACACCATACCTTCGTTTCATTCAACACCTCGTCCTTCTTCCCCTCCATCATTTAAGACTCCAGCTGGCTCCAGATCACATGTCACTTGCCCACAATAACGGCACACTTAGGGGTCAGCGGGAACTCATTTGAGCAATCTCACCAAAGGTCCGGTCGGGAGTCCGGTAACTTTTCGGGTCCGAAGACAAATCCAGTCAGTATAAAGTATGGACTGCGGACCACGGACTGCGGACTGGGTATAAAACACGGACTAGGTATAAAATGTGGACTACGTACTGAGTATAAAACACGGACTAGGTATAAAACGCGAATTACGAAATATAAAAACAGCTTTACGGAAAGCGGGCTTGCATAAAACAGTAGTTCCAGCTCCTTGCCTCACACAAAAACATTCCGAAAGCCGGTCACACAGTCTATATTCTCCTCATGTGGAGAAGGAAAGCAAACTGCACGGACAAGGAAGGTTATGCCGCTACTCAAGGCAACTGAAATGAAACTCTGAATTTTATCAAAAGAAGGAGTTGGAAGAGAACCAATCAGAGAAGCACCGAATAAAAGGAATAGTATTGGTGTTAGCCGAGTCAGAGTAAAATTCTTAAAGATGCCTCTATTCCGTTTCAAATAAAGCCTTGGGAATATGAGGAAATGAAGAACTCAGACGAGAAGGTCAATATAGGGGCATTCGGCGAAGTAAAAAGGCAGTATTTAGGGGGGAGGGATTACTCACCTGACGTGAATAATAACCGAAATGAAACATCCAACCCAACGTGATATTCTACGCGACTTGATTTACACCCTCCTCCTGACCCCTGGAAGGGGGTATTCCTAGGAATTTTTTGGTGGGGTTGTGCCCCCTGGTTCTCTAAATCCTTACCGTATTTCAGAATAAAAGTGTCATTTTCCACAAAGTACAAACATTAACCACAAAGGACTGCAATGGACCGCAAACGAATATGCCGAAAAACGTAGGATCTGTAAAGACCTGAACTCTGTTTTGAGTTCTTTCGGTGTCTTGTTGATGTCTTGCAGAGTTAAAATTCACGTAGTACGATCAGCATTGCAGTATTCTCATTTTCCACACCCGTTTTCAGACCTGATCTCTAAAATCCATACCCATTTACAGGCCTGGCCTAATTTAGCCTGTTCCAGGCTCTCAGATAAAGAGGAGACTACCCAGTTTCCTCCCGTTTTATTTTGGCGCTTTCTCAATTCAGCGGAGCCAACTATCTCGGAGCCTGGAACAGCCAAGGCCTGAAAACTAGTATGTCATCGTTATATATTATAGATTAGAGCACAACAGTAGATCATTATCTTTTGAGCGCAAACAAAAAATTCTTTAAAACGATAAATACATTGGTATATGTACGCTCCCGTAGGTTCCTTGAAAACCATACCCGATTCCAAACCAAAGTGTTTTTAGACCACCAAAACGGCCCGTAAACCATACCTTTTGGGGCGGCAAATACGTATATGGCTAATATAAGAGAGTACCCCCCCCCCCCGGGTCAGGACCCCTTTCATGATTGTTAGAGACTATGGCCATGTCTAAATGAGTGTAGAAATAGCATTTTTGTCAGGCTCTTGATTCAGAGAACCTTCACCAAGAATCTCTATCTTATACCCATTCCGCAGCCCGCAGTCCGCGTTTCATACTTAGTCCATGTTTTATACCCAGTCCGCAGTCTATGTTTTATACTGACCGAAATCAAAACCAGTTGAATAGTAGCACAGTAAGCGTCCTCCCTTGTGGTAACAAAAGTAAATACGCGCCCCGGGGTCTAAATTGAATCACTACGTTAAGTAAAAGGTGGTTACTGAGACACCACTTCCGAATTCTCAACAGGTCCTAATAATCATCCTCGTCACCGCTTCTTTTTTATCCTGGAGTTAAAAGGGGCACTAAAAGTTGGTGTCATCAACATAAACTTGGGGTGAACAGCTTTCAGGAATCTAAGGGAGGTCATTAACATAGATGCTGAAAACGTTGCAGTCAAAAAGACTTTTGCAGGGACTGATCAAACAACGTGAAATAGAGTTAGGTTGGGATATTTCGACAGCCCAGTACCAGTCTTCATCAGGTTTATTGAAATATCACGAATTACAGAAATATATATGAAGTAAAGCAATAACCGTAAATTACATAATACGACGTGGTATGGTGTGGCTTCTGTAAAAAGACAAGATAACAAAAAAAATATAAAAAAATAAAAGATATACTATATATAGTCACAATTCATCACGTTTATTGATGCCCAGAGGCTCAATTGTCAGCTTTTTGGATAAGGTGGGCTTCACATGCTTTCCTGAAAGAATCACACCCATTTTTAAAGTTTTAAATAGGAATCAAAAGCATGTCATTGTCGGAATGATTGCTGGTTAGAAAGTGTTCTGAAACTGCATTTAGGTTGTAATTACCAGTAGGGTTGAGTATAGGTCGTCTGTGTTCATTAAAACGGTCTTTGAGGCGACGTTTAGTTTCTCCAATATATTGTAGATTACACAGGCGACATTAAATCAAATAGATAACATTCAAAGTTTCACAAGTGATATGAGATTTGATGTGGTGGGTCTCGCCCGTAGAAGGAAAAGTGTATTAAAATTACGGTATATAGGGACAGGTGGTGCTGTTCCTGTTGTTGCACCGAAAGGAACCGGGGGTGGGTCGGGAGTTACTGGTATCAGTACTGTTAGGAAGCTGGACTCTAACGAGGATGTCACTAATATTATTAAAGCGGCGATAAGCTACTAACGGAATGTTTTTAAAAACATTTCTACAACGATCTAATGAGTATAGCACGTTAGAATGCTGACTTGACGGAAGAGTAAAGGACCATGTAACCTGAGATAAGGCGTTATTGTTTTTTTTTTTTTTTTTTTTTTACTTCCTTGCTTCTTTCGCTCGAGAGGGAAAAAATAACGACATAAAGGGTTAATAGGGAGAGGGCATGATCTCAGGACCATGCTGCCTTTGATTGGGACGCCGGAAGTGACAGCTGGTTAGACATAGACTACCAAGTGAAGTTCAGGAGTCATAAATCATTAAAAGGCTCTGGTGAAACAAAAAATTGGTCCAAAAAAAAATACAAAAGAAATATGATGTCCAAAGCGATAACCAGGAATTCCGTTTGTAACCTCTAGACTTGATTCCTGCAACTCAGGTCTATACTGTCTTCCTGGTTACCTCATAAGACACTTGCAGAAAGTTAAGAATGTCGCTGCAACGTACAGTTGTAATGCTGACTGCCAAGAAGGAGCATATCACATCTGTCTTATACAGTCTACACTGGCTGCCAGTTGAACAAGGGATACTTTTTAAGCTCCTATTATTAACATCCAAAGCGCTAAATGATTTTGCTCCTGAATATCTTACCGTCTCATTGACATCTATCTACCTGAACGTACTCTCCGGTCGGTGCAAAGTCGACAATTAGTTCGCCCAGATTAAAACTTGGGTACCTATGGTTTTGGGGGCGTTTTCTTGCGCTTCTCCTTTTTTATGGAATTCTCTGCCACGCGAGATTTGAATTTTTTTTTCTAGCTCTAGGTTGTACTTTTAGATTTATTTGTTTATTATTATTAAAGAGTTGTATTTTTGCTTTTCTAGCCTTTTCTAGTTATAGGCTTTAGTGTTAGTCTTAGGAACATTAGTTGTGAATTTTGTTTTTCTAGCCTTTTTAATACTTATTAAATAGAGTCTATTTGTCAGCTCTTTTTGAATAATTGTAAGGCAGGTTTTTATCTCTGTGAAGCACTGCAGGGGATTATTTTACTGTTGCAGTGCCATATAAGTAAATAGATATAATTATCATTCGATGCAAATTTTTTTTCCTTTTCTTTGGCTGAGAGCCCAACATTCTCGCGATCCCTCTAGCGTGAAACTGGCAGCTTCCCGAACGGATATCGATCAAAAAACAAACTCGTTAACTGAATAATTAAACAACTATTGAACTCGGTTATCTGCTTGCCACTAACAAAACACCATATTTTTCTCAACCTCGTCCAATAACTGTTTATTATTATTATTATTATTATTATTATTATTATCATTATTATTATTCAAAATACTTGTATATACAAATTGCCCAAGTAATTATTACAATGATGCATTATGTGAAATGATGTAAAGATATGTGGAATACAAGAAGGTCTTGATGGGGTGGTGTCTTTTACGGTTATCGGCTAACGTTTTGGCTCTTTTACGGCAATCGGTTAATTTTTTTCTGTTACGGTTAACAAAAGAGCTAAAACTTAACTTCTTTCGTTTCAAAGAGTTAAATATTAATAAACCTGTATTTTTTGTACCTTCAAAGCAAAATATAGGTCTAAGGATCATCTCTGGATAAAATGAAGCTATTCTTTTGAACAATTTTAACACTGATTTGATAGATCATACTTTTTATAAAAGTATTCCATGTCTAATATTATTTTACGCATAGGAATGTCACTAGTTATTTAAAAATAATCTTTGTGAAAAAGCAAAAGCAGACACGCAAACGCCCAACTCAAGGTGGGGGAGCATTCATTTATAAAAGAAATGGCCGCTTTCACGTTAGAGATGGGTTATCCGTTTGATAATTTGCGTCAGATAGGTAACACCCATTAATTTGAAAACAGTTTGAAGATGGATTATCCGTTTCAGATAGCCTGTGTACAGCCGTCCCCTCCCCTGAGAACAAAAATAGGAGAAGGGGGGACTGTACACAGGTTACTAGTCTCAGACGGATAATCCATTTTTTGAAAACGGCCGATAACAAAGTTTCCGTGTCCAGGGTTTTTATGATAGTTAAGGACTGTGCAGAACGACTGTCCATAGGCCTCATTATTCCGCATGGCTTACGCATTTCGGGTCACGTAGTCCGAGCGAGTTTTTTTCTCAGATACGCCACCGAAATGCCTTGAGCTATGTATGGCAATGTCTACCGTAGCGTCAGAGAAAAATAGGGAGTTGTTGTTAATCGACAACGTGTTTTACAAACAGTGACATCTCTCGGTGTTGTTTCACTAGTATTTCGAGGGCACGACCTCCTGAAAATCTCAAATTTTAATCCCCAGTAAGAAGCCAGATTTTCGCTATGGAAAAGAATAATTCCCCCAGAGAGCGGTGGAAATGGAGTTTAGGTCTGGGTCTAGGTCAAGACTAAAAGGCGCTTGGCTTAACGTGTACGGAGTCAAAAAAGCAAGGGAACAATTTCTTTTACGGTTAAGTTATTTTTTACCCTATTCAGGGCTAACGGTTAAAATGTGTCAATATTTACGGCTATCGGTTAAATCCATTGAGACCCTCATACAAGACAAGGAACAACTTAAAAGCATTGACACATTTGTAATTTATAATGAACATAAAAGGCCTTTACAATTATCGTCGAGGGGATGTTTTAATTTGGATAGATGTTTTTAAAAGTGGCGGGATCCTCAGATTGATGAACTTCTACTGGCAAATCGTCACAGATGCGACTTTTATCATCGAAAGAATGCTGAAATTTGCACCATGAAACTAGAGCCTCGTAAATCATACTTGACGCAATTCCGTATCGTTAAAAAAAAGCTTGTAGGTATTCGGGGTTAGACGGGATTGTTTTGAGAGGGGACCGGATCGTTGTGCCCGCAAAACTCAGACATAGAATGGTGGAGATTGCGCACGAGGGTCATCAGGGTCAGCTGCGAACAAAACAGCTTTTGAGAGCACATGTATGGTTCCCCGGAATGGACTCACAATGCAACAAGTTCGTATCCACTTGCATCGCCTGCCAATCTAACACGCCACAAACGCATCGCGAACCACTCCGGATGACAGACCTACCGGAGGGACCGTGGGATAAGGTCAGCGTGGATTTTTGCGGACCAATGGCGAGTGGTGACCTCGCCCTCGTATTCTACTGTTAATATGCCAGATACCCAGTAGTTCAATTCGTGGGGTCCACGAGCGAGAAAGCAACAATACCGACATTCAAGAGGGTGTTCGACACATATGGAGTGCCAAAAGAAATCAAATCAGATAACGGACGACCCTTCAACAGCCATAAGTTCGAAGAATACGCAAAAGAGGAGGGGTTTAAGCACCGAGAAGTGACACCCGGATGGGCAGAAGCCAACGGCGATGTAGAAAGGTTTATGCAGAGAATAAAGAAGACCGCTAGGATCGCTTCTTTGGAAGGCAAACCTGTGAGGGATGAAGTGAACCGGGGAATCAGGGCATACAGAGCAACTGAGCTTGCGACAACTGGAGTCAGCCCGAACAGGCTCATGTTCGGAAGGGAATTACGTGGAAAGTTCCCTGAAGTCAAGGCCTAAATATAGGGATGACACGATGATTCGCTGTCGTGACCGATAACAAAAACAGAAGACGAAGCAATACGCTGATAAAAGAAGACACACAGCCGTGATGAAATTAAAGTCGGGGACACGGTGTTGTGCAAGCAGGAACGAGAAAACAGCTGTCCGATTACAAGCTTCTGGTAATCGGACAGTCATTGGCGTCAAGGGAAGCATGATCGCTGCCAAGAACAGTGTGAGGTTTCGCACCAGGAATTACGCCGATTGGAAACTGCTCAAAAATGGTTTGTAGGGAATCACCCCCGTGTGATGATTCTGACAGCAATGATGCATTTGAACCGGACGAAGTTATAATTGAAGGTCCAGAGCAATCCTTAGCAGGGTCAAGTGGAGATGCAGTGCCAGCGGACAGATCGAGTGAATCACGACAAGGTCATGAGCAGCCAAGAGCAGACAGCGACACAGTTGGGTACGAGAGCAGGCAGAGATCTGGGCAGTGCGGATCAGACCGTGACATAGAGCAAAGACATGCGCCCTCGGACAGGCCCAGAAGGAAAACAAAATCCACAAAGGACACTAAATATGAAGACTTTATTTGCGAATAGCGAGCATTTGCTTGTCTACTATATTAGAGCCTGTAAATGAGACAAGGGCTTACTTGTTATTAGCAATATTTAATTTATTTAGTTTATTTATTTATTTTTGTTTGCTATTTTCGTTCGCACCGTTGCGTTCCATTACCCTGGGTGCCAGAGACTTTTCTAGCGCGGTTTCCGGTTTCTATTAAGTCTTTATAGTGTGTCGGCCTTCAGCCAACACCGAAAATTCCCGCTGCCCGCGAGAAAAATCTCTGGTACCCAGGGTACGTTCCATCCACGTGATGAGGGGAGAGATGATGTAATGGCGTGACCTCATCCGTGACACGCCTAGTGACGCTAATAGTATGCATATTAGGTGTTGTGATTTATAACGTGCGATGTTATATCAGAACGGACGAAGTAACGAACGTGAACAGTAGCTTTACGAATTGTGAAACATATAGAGTGTTTTCACTCACGTGGCCAGCATCTGTGCAAATTTATTGAAACAAAAGAAAGCGTTTGCATAAGAACAGAGTTCAACTCCCACAGGATTGGTTTGGGACACCAACATGGCCGCTGTTTCATTATTTTGGGACACCAATATGGCCGCCGTGACGTCATGTGAAAACACTCTATACGATGTAAACCCGACATTAAAGGGGGTTTAGCCGCGCGCTTGCACATTGTTTTCTCATGACTCGCTGCGCTCACCATAAATGGAAAGCTTGCTCGCAGGCTCTGTTTGTATCAGAGGAGGACAGACTAATATTGCCTTCACACATTCACATTTTTAAGGCTGAGTTCAGTTTCATTGTTTAACAGAATCAGAGTCGTAATAAGAACCCCAACGGGGTATTATAAGCCATTATAGAGACCAGTGGAAACAGCTTTCCGATTTCTCCCACGACTCAGTGCCCAAATTAAATCGCAGACATAACAGTCACAACTGTAAAATATTTAACATTGCTTTTTAAATCTGTAAGCATGACACACAATAATTGAATTGCTTTATCACCTATTGTAGGTGTATCCGGAATAAGAGTAAATGGAATGAACTCTAGAAATCACTTTTTTTTTGGTTGTATTTGCATATGTATTGCAATATTTAGAAAGCTGCTTGAAAATATTCCGATCGAAATAAAGTTTTAATGGCTCGAAAAACACGGTAGAAGAGATTTTTAGCAAAACTTTAGCTTATTCTAATTCCAGAATCAGATCGATCAAACGCACCCTTAGTTTCTTCTGTGCGGAAATTTAGAATCTTAACCAAAACTACGAGAAGTCTCTTTTTTAAGGTTCATTTCCACTGACGCATTTTTGGCTACGCACGTTAACGCACGTAAATTTTAATTACGTAAATAAAATAGAGGCAACTAAAGTTCTGAGCTTAAACGAGAAATGAGCGAGGTTCAACTTTTATACTTACGCGCGACCTTTCATGCATCACCATGCATTGCCTCTATCTTATTTTCGAACGTAAATTTTACGACATACGCACGTAAAATTACGCGACAGTGGAAATCAACTCTTAGTCCGTCGAGCCAAACGCGCGAGGCACGCAAATGACCACGCGCCTCTGCCGCTCTCGTTTTCCGCGTCTTGTGGCTTCGCCTTCGCCGTTCGACACTTGCGTGAAGAAAAAGAGAGACTGCTTTCCATCTAATCTTTATCCGCGCAGCATAAACCACTGAGCAAGAGGGAGCACCCTCAAAACGTCTGTTTTTTGGACCTCTTCTATGCTCATTTTTATAAACTTTGTAAAAATCAATCTTACCTTTATCTGCACTGCTTGCGAGACTAGGGAGCTTTATACATCGGCAACGGCGACGGCAGAGAAAACGTCACTTTTACAATGAATTCGCGATTTTTCAAACTTTGTAATGTCTATTACAATTCGATAAAAATGGCAGATGAAGGCGAATTCCCCTGGAGGGATCCCCTGGAGGTGTATTTCCACGTTGTAGTCGTGCAGCGAAGGCAAAGAAATGTACCAAAAAAGTGCGCTGCACGTGCAAACCTATTGTTTTCTGCCGTTCTCGTTGCCGTCTCCCTCGTTTTTACGTTTGAAAAAAGAGAGCGACTGGGACGAGATTTGGGGGCAGGCGCTTCCTCTGGTCAGCGAGTAACACGTTTCGCACATGCTCTGCGAAAAAATCATTTCGTCATCGTTGATTGAGTTGGCTGCCATATTGTTGCGTTTGGAAGTGTGCAAGTGAAAATCGCTGTCTATTTTAGGACTTTCCGTATAGCAAAGTCCATGATTAGCCATGTCGAAGGCAGAACAAGTCTTGAAGCTTGAGCCAGCTTCAGAATTGCGCTTTCGGGGTATTTTGTCTATTCTTTTGTTGATCATTGTCTAAGTTGAATCCAGACGTGCTTTCAGTTGTTTAACTAAAAATGCTTTCACCTGGTTATCACAGGATCTTTTACAAAAGTTGTCACAGCAAATCTTAAACTGACGAATCCTACGGAAAAGAAAGTATGCTTCAAAGTAAAAACTACGGCTCCAAAAAGATACTGTGTTCGTCCAAACAGTGGATTTGTAGAACCTAATGGTGTTGTTGAAGTCGCAGGTAAGTTTCTAATTTAGCCAGTTCAAACTTCAGTTATCATCAAATTTTTGTACGGAAAACTGACTTTTCTTCCCCCCTGGTTGCGTGGTAGTGTATGTTTTACTGTGATGTATATTGTCGTACAATTTGTTGTTCATAAATTTAAAAGACTTGTTCCAACACGCCTTTAGTTTGCTCTACCTGTCATTTGAAGGTATGGGGTAAGCTCGTCATGTGTAATTTTGAATTTAACTTTTGAGTCTCAATGGCAAACTTGGTAAAATATGAGTAAAGACTTGTAACTTCTCTGAGAATTTCTACAGAGAATGCAACTTGATTTTATTATTACTTTTTATTTACAGTTATGCTGCAGCCATTTGATTATGATCCAAAAGAAAAGAGTAAACACAAATTTATGGTTCAGACGATGTTTGCCCCAGAGGGAGAAATTGATCATGAGACATTGGTATGTGGTGGTTATTTCTTAACACCTTGAAATAACAGGTAGTTAACTGAAAAAAAAGTTGTCAAATTTTGTAGTTTTAGGCGGTCGTTAGGCTGATTTAGCAACAGAACTGGAATGTCAGTTGATGGCGGCGTGTGCAAATGAAACAACTGGCTTGACCAATGGTAGAGTAGCAAATTGGAAGCTGGAAGTGGAGTTTAGTCCTTTCTGGGCGCTTTCTCTTTGTCAAATGACGTTCTTGTTCTGTTGCTAAATCTGCCTATTTACAGCAGGCAGTCACTTATGGGAGGTGATTGCACATAGAGGTTCAAGGTATTATTGTCTTAAGATGTCAATTGCTTCATTTGCCACTCCTGCTCTTTTGTGAAAGGTTTGAATCCAGGAGTCATGTAAGTAGGTTGAGTGTGATCGTCCATGTGAATTTAGTCCTGAATAGGACTGTTGTTGTTTACAGTGACTGACGTTTCGACAATCTGTGCAGTAGTCATCTTCAGAGTCAACTTGAGTTGTATCTCGTCAGTTGATGCTAATATACTCTGGTTATTGACCTGATTGGTCAATTGAGTTGCGATGTTATCAATTGGTCATCTGTCAGTTAAGTGGTGATGGTATTGACTATGAAGACTTGTAATGTCATTGAAGCATTTGATCCATCTGCTGTCATAGTTAAACAGTCGTTTATTGTTAGTCAAATTGTCAGTTGTCCAGTCATTCTCTTGCAGTTAGTTTTGCTTGATTTCGCCAATAAGTCATGTGTATGTTGCTGGTCAGGGTTGACTACAATACAGTGGTGTTTTTTCTAAGTTAGTAAACAAGCTTTGTGAAGTGAGTTGTTGATAGTAATCTTTAGAATTCATAATACATGTCGCAGGGTCCCAGTCGATTTAGATCAAATGCTGGGACTGCCAGGCTACTATGACCGACCAAACACAAACAAGCAACAAGAAATGGTGATGTCAACAATCACATTTCTGAGCACCATTTACAGACAAAACATCAAATCAACTGGACTCTGGACTCTTCTGAGTCAGTTTGGGTGTCGTAGTATTCGTGTTATTTTGCTCACGATTTGACATACTTAACGCTTTCTTTGACTTGGTTAATCCTCATTTCTTTATCCTACATTATTCCCCCCACAAAAGGGGGATGCATAAGCAAAAGTCTTATCTTACTGTCCATTTGTATCAGTCTTCTTTTTTGATAGGTCATTTTGGTGGTACTTTGTAGCTAATGACAAAGTGGATGTTGGTTCATTTGCAGTATTAGAGCCCTGTCCTTTTCTTGTGTTTCTAACTTTGAAAGTTATAGTTTTTTGTAAGCTATTACCTCACAAGTTATGGCCGGCCAAAATATGGGTTGTGTCTAACCAAAAATTAGTATGACAGGAAAACATTACCAGGGCTAACCCGTTATGTTGAGTCATTCACACCCCAACTCAATATACATGTACGTGTAAGAATGTTGAAGACATGAAGCGCTATCTTGCATAATACAATGTAACTCACTTGGCTTTGCCTACCTTTTTTGCAGTACAGTGAAACCTCTATTAACCAGACACTAAGCGGGGTCTTGAAATTAACATGTTTGTTTCCCTTTATAATGAACCCCTATTCAGCAGACACCTCTATTAAGCAGATGCGGGCTCTAAGATAAATAATATTGTTTTGGCTAATTTCTATTCTTAAAAACCTCTGTTAAGTGGACACCATGATGAAGTGGCAACAACAGTATTGGATTACGTCCTTGAAATATGTACTGTAGGTGATTAAAAGATAAATCAATACATTGAGCTGTTGATGAACTGTAAATTAGACCGATATCTGGCTGCATGATTGTCATCGGCATTCAAAGTTCCCCTAAAAGCAAGGTTGCCATGGTCAGGGAAAAGTCAGGGAATTTTTTAAAAAGTCACGCAAAATCTTTGATATTGTCAAAGTCAGTGATAAGTCAGGGAATTCTGTTTTCCAGTTTAGAGTTCATAAGTTTTCTTCAAGATTTTGAAATGCATGTTCGTTCGGAAAAGATTAAAAGTATGTAGCAAAGCAAGCAAAGCCATCAATTAGACACTCTATGCCTGGCACATGTAGTGGTTGTGTTCAGTGATTTTCATTGTGAATGCTTTCTTCCAAATTCCTTCTTTTTCTTTCCACGAAAAGCTGAAATGGTTGAAAATGACGAGAAAAATATTGATAGCCTGTAAAAAAGCTAAAGCAAATGTAGACATTGATTGTTTCTCATTAATAAAGGTCAGTGAAAAGTCAGGGAATTTTTAACTTTGTGATGAGTGGCAACCCTGAAAAGTCCTGCACAAAGTACAGCACAGCTTCCTTAATAACAGGGAACTTTATCACAGTACAAAGTAACTGTTGAATGATAATTGTTAACAAAAATTGCACTATTGAAAAATGATACAAAACAAAGTTTATTATAAAAGTATCAAATCTGTTCATGACACTCACTACAGACTTTGCAAATAAATGAAAGTTTTTAGTAAAGCCCAAATTGGCTGCTGCAACATAGCTTCATGGCCAGTGGTTTGAAGAGTAATGGCTGATAAATAACAATTATTTACCCTAGTAGAGGTGGCTAGTGGTGAATATTTATCGAGCTGTGAAGCAGTGACTTCTTAGCCCTCACGTTTTCTGCCAACATTTACAACATATGAAGGCATTTGTTTAGCTTTTGCAAGGACATTTCTTCCAAAGGAATTGGGAATTCTTTCTGTAATTGAAACCATTCTATTTAAAACACCATTTGATTTAGTTTTAAGCTTATTCCTGAATTGCATGTTACAAGTTGCACCACTCAGAGCCTGGAGTTAAATCAGTTAATAGCACTGGATATCCTGAGTGTGAGTAGCCAATCAGAGCAAGTGAAAAACACTATCCACTGTTTCAGTATATATATTAAATACATATAACATGACAGAAAAGGGAAAGTCAACACAATGACAGTGTTCAGGGAAAGAACATGATGCTGTATCAACATTATTTCTAGACGATTAAATATTTGCTGTGTCAAACTAAATGTCTTGTATATGCAATAAAGGTACTCAAGAATGCTACTTGAAACACAGCTATACAGCGAGCATTTTCTGTCACTGTGTTTGTAAGTAATGGTTCCGATAAGGAGGAAAGAATGAAATGTAATGAACACGTCGGAATACAAACAGGTGCTATCTTTACTGTGGTCTCTACTACACTTCTGATTGGTTTAAACATCAAATTTTATGATATCTTTGCAAAGCGGCATATATATTAAGGTGGCTCAATCCAGTTTTTCAGGGTCAATACCTCCCAAGTTTGTGCGTAAACTACATCACCATAAACAAAGATTTGAAGGTATTGACCTTGAAAAACTGTATCAAGCCACCTTAACATTAATCCCTTGTTTTCTAACCAACTTCCTTATAGCAAAATTTCTTGTTAGTAACACAGAAAGCCTACATGAGGAACTGCTTAAAATTGGAAACTTTTCTTGGCCATTGTTTTCAACTCTTATGATTGGTTGAAATCTTTTAACCCCCCCAAAGAAAGCCCTTTAAAAATGGGGTTTAAATACATTTTATTTTGTAGACTGCCGTTTTGTAGGTTTACGCTTTCTCTGTTTAAAAATGAAGACATTCCTATGTGATGAAAGCGTATTGCACCATATTAAGCAAAATTGCTTCTCTTCTTACCAGGATCATTGCTTAAACAAGTTAATCCTAATGGCCAATAAACTGTTGTGACCTCAGCAGTATCTTATTTTAATTTAACAGTGGAAAGACGCAGATCAAAGCGCATTTATGGATTCTAAGCTGAAATGTGTCTTTGATTATGTGGATGAGAGTGAAGCACCTGTAGACAGTAGCATGGGAGGAAATGTAAGTGGTCCATTTTAGTCTTGTTACATGTAAGTTATGAATATGTTTTTAGGAACTGCTTGATCACCAGTTGGTTCATGTAGCTGCCCCTTTTAAAAATGAAGGTGCTCACAGTATCTTTGGAGGAAACATTGGTCAGTTGGTACTGCTTGAGTTTTTGGGGGATCTTTTATGGCTGAAAAGGCTGAAAAGTGATTGACAGGGTATTTTTTGATCAAATTATGAACAAATGAAAATCATGTATGACAACTGTGGGGTGAAGAATAATGAAAGAAGATTATGGCAGTTGAAGACAGAACTTTTTGCAGTTGCAAAACGAAAGCCTGAAAAAAATTCAGGCTTGTATGGGATTTGAACCCTTGACCTCTGCGATACCGGTGTAGCGCTCTTCCAATTGAGCTAACAAGCCAACTGGGAGCAGGTCATTATGATGATGAAATTATGTACATTTTGTTACTATTGTCAAAATTTGGTAGACATAAAGAACTCATTTTAACAAATTTGAAAGTATAAATATTATGTCCACAAGTCACATGATATGTCACATGACCATTTTTCTTAAAATCTTTAATAACTAACAAATTGGTGGCGGGTTTAAGAAAAGATATCAAGCAATAACCTTCAGCTGCATTTAATGCTTTCAATTTTACAGAAAGTGACCTTTCTCATCCACCAATGCATCTATAAGAACTGACCAATAACTTAAAAATTCACATGAGCTTTTTGGTATTTTTATTGCAAATTTGACAGTTTTATGTTGCATGTTGATTAGGATGGCCAATGACACATGGTTCATATCAGAATATCAGAAGAGAACTTCTAGTTGTAATAACCTTATGAATAAGGACAACAGCTTTATTTTTTAATTATCGATGATACCTCATTCGTTAAAAAGCAGTTTTGGCTCAGTTTCCTGCTTGTATGATGACCATTCAGTCCTGATGCTTCTTGCAGGGCTTGAAATTAAAAAAAATATGAAGCTGCATTTTGCGACCAGTTAAGAAAAGTTAGTCGCAAATTCTCAAAATTTAGTTGCAAAGCATAAGTTCATTATTAATCAGTACTTTGACTAATAAATTAATAACCCTTTGATTTCAGTACCTTTTATTCATTTCTAATGATGTCTAAAAAATCAGTTTCTGAATTACTTTGACGGCACAATCAAGATTGTAAAGTAGAATGTTTGATCGATTTCGAAAAAGTACAGTCCATGGAAATAATCCTGTTAAATGTAATTTGTAGTCAAGTTAAAATTCAATAAATAAAACAATCATTAATCTTATCGTCTCTTAATGATGTGAAATCCCCGTAATGTTTCCCCTCGCTAAATACACCAAGCTTTTAATTATTAAGCATGCTTACAGAAATAGCGCAAAGCTTGTGTATACATTGGCATTTTCACTACATTTACCTTTCTGTTCCACTTGTACCTCAAAACAGCAAGTCTATGTTTTACCTTGAGTTATATCTTTAAAGAAGTCTAAATCAAGCCAAAACAGAAAGATATCGGAATCCTCGTGAAGTCTGTGGAATGAACACACGCGCCACCGAAAAGCCGCCATGTTTGTTTTCAGCGATTCAGCAATCAAACGAGGCGTATGTGTGGTACTAATGAAAGGAATTTATTTGCATTATTCTTGTGTCATTTGTCTCTTTTAGGAGAAATCAGCCCCTGCCATAATTTCAACTTGTAAACTGTTAACTACACAAAGGCACCACTGGTAATTTAAAGAAAAATGCTAATTAAATTTTTTTGCTAATTAAATTGTTATTTATTTTTACATGGCAGGAAAATGAATCTTTCAACAACAGAGAAGTCCCTCTTCCTTCAAAGATATCTAAGTTAGAATCTGCTCCAGTTGAGAGTGGTACTAGTAACATCAAGACAGCTTCTTCACATAATCGAAATGGTTCTTATCCTGAACCAGGAGTGGAAGCTTCCACATCAACAGGATCTTTGCAGGTATTTATATAGTGTATATATATACATATACATATATATACTTATACTTATATTTTGTGAAGAACTGAAGCTTACGGAAGCGTAAGAAAGATTGAAGCAAAAGATGTCAAGCTTTTCCAGAACAGGTTGGTCCACGAATTCTATCCCTTGAGAGTGTTGATTACTTTAGAGCAAGTGAATACTTTAGTGGTCGAAAAAGAGAAGAATCTTAATGAGCAAAACTTTGAACTTGAGGCTAACTGGCCTGGTGTTTTAAACTTTCATTGTATGCAAATTGGGTCTTGCGATAAGCATGTGGTTTATTTTAGGTGATTATTGAAATAATTTGCCAAGTTTTATTGAGGCCCTTCATTTTGGTGTATTTGTGCACACGTACAGAAAGAAATAGTTTCTTTTTGTACGCATGCACAAATACACCAAAATCAAGGCCCTCAATAAATACAATGATATAAATTATGATATAAATGTAAATATCCTGAATCTTGCTATGTGTAGAATTAATTGCCTCCTCATTTCTTACGTAATCTTCAAGCAAGCAAAACTTGGTGCTATTGAAAAGCTTTCTTGTTATCCAATCATGTGATGAATAATAAACTAGTGTACTGGATTAATGAGGTTAACTTATCCCTCTGTTGGTCATTAATAATTTTATGGTAATGTTAAATGTCTTCTGTTAATTCACCACAGGCTGATGAAAGAAGAGCCATAAATGAGGAATTAGAAAAACTGAAAAATGAAAACACTGTTCTTATGGTATGTATTGCATTGTGTGGTCATATTTTTGCAAAGGCCCAAATTCAGTAATTCTTGGGGGGCTGTCATTCCTTGCTGTTTAGTAGGCCATTTCTGAGTTGATGTAAACCTCAAAATGAGGCTGTTGTAAGTGTGTAGTCTTTGCTAATGTAAAAAAGGCCATTTTCAAGGTTTTGCACTTGACATCTGTTTGGCAGCAGGAAATTCTGGAACTCTATTCTGAAAAAGGTCAAATAACCGTCACTGAGTCCCATTCCCTGCGGCTTCCCCAGGGAATGGGATAGTAATATAAGATGTAAAGTGAACAATGTTTGGCCTTCAGCTAGAAACTGTTGTGAAAGTTAAGTAGTGCAGAGAAAAACTTAATGTGTAAAACATCGTTAAAAAAACTACGAAGTAAGAAACAACTGTAAAATAATACGTACATTTTTACATTCAAGATTATTGTAGCAATTCATTTATAATAATACAGAGCTCAAAAAAGTCCTGTCCAGTAGTCTGGGACAAGCAGATTTTCTTGCTGGGCAGGTAACTTTTAAAGCTCACTTGTTCAATAGACAGGGGTCCAGGTAAGTCACCCTCTAATAAAATCCTTATCTAAGATGAGCAAGAAATGGCCCTGGGCAAGTGAAATGTGAGAGCTGCTTGCCCAATGGACAGGCTGGAATTCAAGTTTCTATTTTTGAGTCCTGTAATAGGCCATAATATAACAATTATTAATTTATTGGAACAGGTAAGACTATGATTTCTTTGTACCTACTGTTGATTTTTAGCCAGTAAGCTTTATGATTTTTATTTGTGGTATGTACTAAAAGTGCATACTACCCACTGTACTTAGGGGATAAGAGGCATCACTAGCTCTTTGACCCCAAAATATTTCGATAACGCTTTAATCGATTTCGCTTAAACTTCACGAACATCGAGTACCGAGAAATACGGCTGTAAGTAAAATAGGTAATTGCGTCATGTCGTTGCCATGACAAATCCGATGTCATTGTAACCCTGATCATAACAAATTTTCATCTTTATTTAAAGGTGATGTTACACGGGACGATTCTCAACGTCGATTGTTGGAACAGGTTTGCACTCAAAATCGTTGTTGCGAATCGTCTCGTGTAACATTACCTTAATACAGCTATGGTATTGACCCTGAAGAACCCTATCGAGCCACCTCAACGATCGAGTTTGAATAAAATTTGTTGATTGTTTTGTTTCTTGTTAATTTGCTAGGAGGAGACATTAAGACTCAGGAAGAATGTGACGCAGCTTCCTTCGCCAGCTGAGGCGTCTACAGCTAGTGCGACTGCAGTGTCGTCATCACAGCAGCAGCAGCAGCAGCAGACAGCAGCAGCGAATATGCCACCTGTGGCAATAGCCTATCTTGTCATAGCATTGATATGTGGAATAATTATTGGTAAATTTCTCTTGTAAAGGATAGTGGCTCTTAGAGTTATTTTAACTTGACAATTTTAGATCCTAATAAACAGATGTGGAAAGGAGTTTTTTCATCAACCAACAGCAATGTCCTTGAGGTGCAGCAACGTTTGCTTTGTAAAGTGTTCAACACAAAGATTCACCTTAAAAATATATATATTGTCATTTTTTCTCTTCATAATTCGACTCTCTACTTTCAAACGCCATTGTGATCTCATCGGTGAGAACGGGACTCAGACTTGGAAATGAAAACTAATTACATTGTATGGTCAATTTTAAGTAAAGATCATCGACAAACCAAGTGTAGTAATGTGTAGTGTGGAAGTATGCCTTGCCACCATAGGTCAGACCAAAAAATATTATAATTATCAGTTGTCTAGGCCAGTAACAGAAACATTATTACTGCGGATGAATATGGTGATGAATACATTTTCCGCCACTTGACAAGTTAAAAATTGTTTTTTTACTTATGTGAGAATAATATCAAACACTTTTCGGTGATGGGCACGGGTCCGATAAGCAAACAGTTAACGCTCCTATAAAAAGAGATGATGTTGAAGTGTCCTTTTAACAGTTAATAAATGTCTAACCTTCCAACGATCACAGTTCATTTTAACTCCTGTCAGCGTCAAACTGACTTCCCTCTTTACAGTTGCACAAAACAATTTGCAAGATTTAAGCCCTAAACCACACTTTTTCGCGACGGAAATGCAACACCAAAATAGCGCCAAACCTCACAAAGTTTCGTTGTTTTTTGTTTTTCTTTTTTAGAAAAACTGTTTGTGCCACATACCACTCACTTTACACCTGGCTTAAGGCTTCCATTCTAAAAGGCGCCCTGTTCAGACTTTTAGACTCGGCACGCTGAAAACCATATACTGTTGTGGCCGGCAGCACTCCGATAAGCCAAATAAGAGAGTGCCCCTCTTTCAAACCCCCTAACTGTCTCAAATATTCTCCATTACCTTACTGGAGTTTTTTGCGTTAGTGTGTGCCAGGCCTTCAGAAGTGGGAGTGGAAAAAAAAATACCCTACTCTGCCCTGGTTTTTCCTGTTCCCCTCTCTTTGCGCCTTCCCCATTCCGTTGAAGCCTGCAACAAGCTAGCTTTAAGTCAGCAAGCCTTTTTGAAAGTATGTTTGAGGTGCCCCAAGGAACAGACAAAAATGTGTTTTCAACAAAGAACCAATTGAAAAGGACCGGCAAATATACGGAAAGTTTATTGAATTGTGTAAAAGATGATGTTACGCTACAATTTTAGGATCATGACTGGATTGTACTCAAGCTTACTCACCCGTTAGGGCAATAAAACTCCAAGGGCCACGTTCTAAGCCATTAGGGACTTTAAGATCCAACGACGCGGACGGCGACGAGAACGTCAAAAAAAATAATAGGTTTTATAAGCAAAACAACAGTTTTGCACGTGCATCACACTTTTTTTGTACATTTCTTTCCCTTTTTGTGCACGACCACGACGTGAAAATGCCTAATTTCGTGTTTTATGGACGACGTAAACAAGCAACGACGAAATTGTATTTCTCTTTCTAAGCTTGGATATGGTCCCTTGAAATTCAACTTCAGGAGGGTTCGCCTACATTTGACAAAGTAATTGGGTACGAATAATCCCTATAAAGACTGAAAGAACGCAAATACACTTTTTTAAGCGACGTTCTCATGGCCGTCGCGTCGTTGGATCTTAAAGTCCCTATTTTCAATCGGCCCAACGGTTTTTTGTTATCTTAACACAGTTTATTGTGAACAGTTTTATGAGAGCATTTGAGAGGACTAGAAAAGCACTAATCTTCTTAAAATAACACATTAAGGAAGAGATCTGGAGGTCCAAAGCTTTGTTTAACCGCGGCTTAATTTAGACTTCTTTTAAATAACTGGCCCCAAGTGTTTAACAAAACCGCGGTGTAACCCATTTTCAGTTTTCCCAACGCTTTCGTCTAAATACCATTTTTCGTGAAGAATTTGAACAAATCATATAGCGTAGACTGGAAGATTTCATGTTATCTTAAAAAAACCTTAAGAAAGAGATCTGGAGGTCCAGTGATTTCTTAAACCGCAGCCTAAGTTAGACTTCGTTTAAATAACCGACCCGATGTTCACTTTACCGCCATCAAATATGCCTGTGGAACCTGGGTACGAGATCGGTTATGATGTCAGAGCCTTCGAAATTTTCTTTAGTTTTATCTTTACATAATTTCTTTTGTTGATGTTACTTTCTTCTTCTTCTTTTTTTTTCTTTTCTTTCTTTGATGTTTTCTTTTCATTTTTATTTTCACACGCTGTCGATGTCCGAAAACACACTGAATATTTCACGGAAAAAAGCGTTGCCCAGGAGCCTGATTTTTAAAATATTCGAACCGGTAGCTTATGGTTTTGTATATCTTTGTTCCGGTCCGACCAGCTGTTCCGACTGTTATTTGATATGAATATCATTTCCCTTCCTAGTCTCAAATCCAGCATCAAAGAAAAATATTACAGGTAACTCGAACAAACTGTTTACCGATATATTCCTGAATCTTTCTCAATACTACCTCGATAGACTTCGTTATTTTAACTCAGTTTTCCTTTTTTTTTTTTTTTATTTGTTTGTTTAGGTCATATATTACCCTTTTCATCATCATTTCAACGCCAGTATCAGCGGTAATGCACCTACAAGTCAGAAAAACGTCTGTAAAATAAAATCTCTCTCTACAGCAGCTCCGGTACCTGACAAATGAAGCAGTGACCTGTTAACAAGTGCTGGATATGCTTTGCTTCTCAAGCGTGTCTTGAATGAAAATATCACGGGTACTCGAGGTCGCGCCTGGTGGGAACAAAGCGGATAAAATAGCCCCAAATACACAAGTTAATCGTCATATCTTTATATTACCATAACAGCCAGTGTTTTGACTGAAGCGGTTGCGGCGTTAAAAGCTAAAATGGAAGGCGAGAAACACTGTGAGGTGGAATTCGAAAGACAACGCTCTCATAGTGTTCCAATTATATCAGGGATGGAGAAAATACCGGGTGACTGCAGCGGTTCTGAATCTGTGAGTTTTGAAAGAGAAACGAGGGCAGACAATCGAAGATTTTCTGAAACACGACAACCAGAAAACACGACTTCACAAAAAAGTGTGAGAAGACTCTCAAGTGGGGGATTGATGCGAAATCAAAAGAGGAGACCGTCTGTCAAAAGAGCGATTGTAGATAGAAAACAAACTTCTCATCATGAAAAGAAGAAGAAACTGAGAGGTTTCACTTCAGGAGAAACAACTAATCCCGCACCGCGTGTTCTACGTCACGCTCAAAGCCGGCGCAAACGTTCGAAATCCTTACCGTTATTAAGGGAGAGTTGTGGACAGGGCGACAAAGGTTTTGACGAAGAAATTGGGAGTCCAGCTCCCAAAGAAAAACAAAGCTCGGATTCAAAGACGTACCGTAAGATGTTGCATCAACGTAGCATGTCTCTCCCAACGTGTTTACAATACGAGCCCAATCCGGAACAAAGCCAGAAGGAACCGGCGCTGTTTAGTACAATGCGAAATATATCAAGTTCAGCTAACTTTGAGAATTTTGTTTTTGACTTGAATAAACTGTATTTCGACAGTTTAAAACAAAGGGATCAAGAAAAGCAAGAAATGCTCTCAGTAGAGAGAAGAAGATCCTGGCCGTTCTGTTGGAGCAAAAGTATAAGTAACAAATCTATTGAATCTTCAGGACAGTTCTCCGCTAATTTTGATATTGGACTTAATACACAAGAGTCGTTGTTAGTAAACTCTAACAACATCAGAATTCAAAGAAGTAAATCACTCCCTTTGATGGAAATTTCTTTCTTTGGTAAAGTTACAACAGAAAAGAAGACGATAAAAGAAGA
This sequence comes from Porites divaricata, assembly GCA_038088405.1. Taxonomy (NCBI): domain Eukaryota; kingdom Metazoa; phylum Cnidaria; class Anthozoa; order Scleractinia; family Poritidae; genus Porites; species Porites divaricata. Next base: position 4,653,292 of record JBBMOI010000021.1, read on the forward strand.
AGTTTCTGGAGCGGATAATGGATGCCAGCACGAGGCTAGTTTCCGTTGTGGTGACGTACTTGATGAAATTATTATTAGGAAAGAACATTCACGAGCAAAGAAAAAAACTCCAATAATTTGCTCAAACTCCTTGCCCTGCGGGTTGAGCATTGAAAGTGAAGCAAAGATGTCACCGAATTTAATAGCAAAAAACTCTCTGATGGAGAGTTTACAGAGTTATCACAAGTTACAAGACGCCGTAGCAAACAGAAGAAAGGCAATATCGCTACCTTGTATTTACGCCGGGAGTCTTTCCAAGGAGGAGACTTTGTTTAAGTTTCAAAAAATTCATTCACAAACTGACGAGACTAGCCTTCACCAAAAAGAAAATAGTGAGGAATCTGTATTATTCACTGAAAAAGTCAACGGAAATATTTCAAGACTAATGCCGTTAAGACGGGCGAGGTCGCTTCCTTTCAACCTATTGGAAAAACAACAGCAAAGTGGAAATGACCATATTAAAAACGAACCAAAAAAAGGATCTTCCGGCAAATATCCAGATTACATCGGCAGAAAAAAGTCGAAATCATTGCCTAATATTTTGGAAGGAGAACACAGTCTGAGTTTTTCACCTATTGCGATGCGGGAACTTCTGGACAAAGACAATAACGTTCCTGAGACAGTCACAGCAGAGGAAAATATTTACAAAACAGTTGTCGAGGTAGACAGTGAAGAACAAAACAGTTTCCCGAGTGAAGGTAACGGCATTTCTACTGAACAAGACGAAAATGGAGCCAATTCAAAACCTCTTAACCCTCGAGTAGATTTCTTGAAACAACAGGAAGCAAACCTAGACACGCATCAACCAAACCTATCATACCCTCATAAACTTCGGAAGAGGGCCCGAGGCTTTTCAGTCCCCTGCTTATTTAAAATGGAAAAAATTATCGAGGAGCCGAGCGATATTGAACTTCGTTCGAGGGCGCGAGGCTTTTCAATCCCTATTTCATTTCAAATGGAAAAAATTATTGAGGAGCCGAGCGATAGTAACGGCCCCCAGATGCAAAGAATTTGCCGTGAATATCAGTATAAGCAAAATGACACTAACAGCGAATCTAAAACGTCAGAAATTGTTGAAAACATCACGCTGTCTGACAGATCATCAATTGAAAATTTCGCTGCACCGAGTAATGATAATAGTACTGTCTTTTTCCATGACAAATCAAGAGGCAAACAAGAAGGAAGTCATCAAATGTACGACCACGAAAATTATTTGCAAAGATGTGACGAACTAGTTAGCCAGGCTTTAGCGAAAGTAAATCAACTTGAATTCTCAAAATCATCCTCTGGTCTTCACCGTGCAGCTGCTAACGGAGATTTGGAATGTGTTCAACGACTGGTCGAAAAAGGTGATGACGTAAATAGTGTTGACGAATCAGGTTGGCCTGTCCTGCACGCAGCTATCACAACCGGAAACTTTGATTGTGGCGAATGGCTCGTAGAAGCCGGGGCTGACCTAGTAAATTACACAAACTTTGTTATTGACGAATACAGAATTCTAAGCCAACAAGTTTATCAAAATTACTAGCTCTAGTGAGATCATTAAGCTCTACACTCACGGCTTGACCAAAATCCGTCAAGGTAACAGTAAGCTTGAAGACTGTGTGTGCTGTTGTTGAATTTTCTAAGTTTCAACGTTTCATTTCAAAAATGTCACGAACACATATTATTGATAAATAGACAAAAGTAACGGAACGATGTTTAAAATGTACTAAGCACAAGATGAGGACACCTCTCTTTAAAAAATATTCGCACTCAGTAAGACAACCTTAAGGTGATTCCCTAGTAAAAGAACGTAACATAGATTGTAGATGAAACTTGGTACACTGATGTAACAAGTCAAGAAGATGATGAAAAAGTAATAAAAAGTGGGGGTCACCGCGCTCATTTTGACGTCACAATGCTGACAAATACGGTTATTTAGGACCCTGTGGCAAAAACCGCGCGCAGCCCAAAACTAGACAAAAAGGAGAGATTTTTTCGATGATGCATGTGGTATCGCACAGAATTTGACTTTAATGTATTGTTTATCCACTTAGGTACCAGAAAAGTGCCTTTTAATGCCCTTGTTTTTACTTTACGCTCCAAAGTAGAACTAAATTAGACACGCCTTTTACGACCCGTGATAGCTCAATCCGTACAATTTAGTAAAATTGCCAAAAAACTGATCATAGATTTGTGCCAATTTTTTTCTCATCGAAAGGAAGCACTGTCCTTATTAAAATCATGAAATAAAAAATGGGGGTCACCGTACTCGTTTTTGCTGTAGAGCTGCAGAAAGTGCGCGCCAAATGCATTTTCTCCGATTTTTGAGAGAAGACTGGGGCGAGTTTCAAAATTAAATGTTAGATCAAGATATCACATTTAGGACACAATGTGATAAAGAAAGCGCTTCTTTGAAAATCAAAGTGAGTAAGCACAAGTTAAACATCCACTATCGAGGTTCTCTGTGAGGAAGTCGAACTCAGCAACACGCGTACTGCTTACATTATGCACCTTCCCAACACATTGAGTCTCACCTCGGCAAGAAACAACTGCAAGCAAAAATTCCAATAGCGTTTCTCTTCAGTCAACTTCATTTTAATAATGTTACTGCACATGCTCTTTTTTACGGCGGCCATCTTGTTATGTGCAGTAAGAGATGCGCAGTGCAAAACCAAGGAATCACCTTAAACGCGACAAGGTAACTTCCGTTTTAGCACTGTTATTTTCAGTGTGCATGATTAAAGCGAGACGGACTAAATATTAAGCAACGCTTTTGCATTATCTGTTAGTCTTGTCTCTCGTTCTCAATGTTACGATACTTACAATGCACATAGTACAGTATACTTCAAACGATAGTAACCTTGTCTGATAACGTCGCTCGGGTCACATTTAAGCTGGTTAACTCCGTGCAAGGTCCACTCTAGCACTGTTATCGTATTTACCGTATTTACCAAAACGTATTCGTTTTAGCGTTTTTGCATCGCTTTTGACCGTCCGCTTTTATCAACAAAAAACGCATATCATTGGATTGCAATTAGCGCGTTCTTATTCGCTTAACTGACTCGGATTTTCCTTGGCTTTCTTTTGTGTTTTTCTTTCTGGGCCTCTGCCCTCATCAAAGTCTGGTTGATGTTTCTTTGCAATTCTGCAATAACTGCTAAACATTTTTCATTGAAAGGTTGCCTGCACTCTTGCCGAGTGATGATCTTCCCAGACTTAGTGAACCGCTGGGCATTCTCTTTCTTGATACTACTCTTCTTAATATTAAGGGTTCCTATTCTGACCCTTTTTTTGGAATTGCTGCTTGCAATAATATAGCTGAAAGCTGGCAGTGAAGATCATACTGGCATCTGCCTTCAGAATGAAATTTTTTAACAAAATCTTGTGCATTTTGTGACCACTTCCACTGACTTTCAGAATGCAATAGCAGCATCGCCTCCTCATTAAGAAATCTAGCTCGTGCAGACTGAGGATTGGAATGAAGCCAAACTTCCTATCTTTCCAAGGAGTTTGCAGAACCTGACAATTTCAGATCTCGGTTCATATTACCACTTGAAAGGCTGGCCAGGTTTCCTTTCAACCACAATCTTGAGAATCTTTTTCCTTCGAGAGACCAGATTCATTGCAACGGGTACCAGATCTGAAATATTTATTATTTCAAACTCCAATCACTTCACCAGAAGGACACCCCAGAGAGATCGATGACTAATTTATCAACCAAGGGCTCGGATAAAAAGACATGCCAAAGAAAAAGGAAATCTAGCTCTGGAAGACAATGATTCGATTGTTGAGTTTTCCAAAACATTTGCCGTTCAGGAAATATACCGTAAAATTCCGAAAATAAGCCCCATCCAAATATAAGCCCCCCAAACCGGTAACGCAAAAAACCCTCTGTTAAATCGCCCCTCCAAATGTAAGCCCCCCGGGGGCCTGTACTTGGAAAATTGCCCTCAAATACAAAGTAAAACGTAACAAAGGAAAAACGGTAAATTTGCTTCCATCTATAAGGCTAGCCCAATCTGTTTTGAAACGCAAATTTCCCTCCGTGGATAAGCCTCTCCAAAAATAAGCCCCTCAAAAAGGGCCTTTGAAAAATATAAGCCCCGGGGCTTATTTTCGGAATTTTACGATATGTGTAAAAGTACCTCGAGCACCTCCAATGTCTCAGCGAAGTGAAGAAATCAAAACGAAGAGAAGACAGAAAACGTCAGAGAGAAACCGACTCCCAAATGAAGTACGGTGATTGCACTGAATGGGAGGAGATGTTCATCGCAGACAAACTGGAAAAGCTAAAAGTATCAGCTTTAAATCTCTTTCTGGAAAAACGAGAAGCTAGTATTAATAATAATAATAATAATGAGGCATTTATAAAGCGCCCTTTCCTAGGGTCCAAAGGTGCTATTTACAAGTTCAAAAAAATTGAAATTACAGCAAAAGTTAAAATTTAAAAACCACAACAAAAAACTATAAAAACTAAAGATAAAATGATTTGATATAAAAACACCACAGTCACGTCGTCAATTTAAAAAAGCGCGTCTAAAAAAAACAGTTTTCATTTGTCTTTTAAATTGTCCAGTGATCCAGCATCCCTAATATGTTGAGGAAGACTGTTCCAAAGAAGCGGCGCAGCAAAAGAAAAAGCACGACGGCCATAACTTTTTGTGTTAAAAGCAGGTACGGCTATAGCAGATTTTTCTTTGAAGACCTAAGATCCCATGCTGGTTGGTAACTTTGAAGATGATCTTTAATATAAGCAGGAGCAATTCCATGGAGAGTCTCTGTAAGTAACAGTAAATATTTTACATTCAATCCGAAGATCAATCTGGAGCCAGTGGAGATTTGTAAGAACAGGTGTAATATTGGGCGAAAGAGTAACAACACGAGCGGCTGCATTCTGCACACGTTGGAGACGTTGGAGCTGTTTAATCACGTTCTTAGGTAAACCATGTAGTAGCAAATTACAATAGTCAAGCTTTGATGTAACACGAGCCTTGAACAAGAAGCTGGGCTGCATCAAAGGTGAGATGTTTACAAATGAGCCTAATTTTACGGAGATGATAGAATGCCAATTTGCACTTTGCCGTCACCTGAGGAACCATTCTTAAAGATTCGTCGACGAGAGCTCCAATGTTACCCGCTCTTGATGGTGAAGGCAGCGTTCTCTCATCACGAACATGAATATGTGACAAAGCTTGTTTAGCCAAAGCTCAGCTTGACAAAGCAACTTGTGAGCAACCTGCGAGAAAGGTTAATGTGGAAGAAAATGTTGATTTTCATGATGGCGACGAGGAGGAGGAGAGAGGGGACCACGACGATGATGACTGTGATAATGTTCATGCAGATGATAATGATGATGGCAAAAGTGGTTGTGACGACAAAGAGTATGATGGCAGCAACAAAGACTACGATGTCGTCCTCCAAGAAATTGGAAGTTTCAGCGAAGAAGATGATGATGGTGATGATAAAGAAGCGAATTGTGGGATAGAAGTTGAATTCTGTTCAAGAGTGCGACGACGGGTTACAACATTTCGGTCTAGGAGATTTTTTGCAGACTTTGACTAATGTAGTAAGCCAATCTTGCTTACGTACCTATGCACATAACTGATTTTGTGTTGGGGGTGGGCCACTAAGTTTTTCTGCGCCACCTCAAATTTTTCCAATAACTCGGGGGTGGGCCACTGAGAACTGGTACTTAAAAAATAATTTTTCACAGCCCATCCCTCACCGTACTTCATGTCCGGTCATTTAGTGTAATCGGGGTCTTTTTAAGAAAAGAGAGAGAAAACTGTCCGTTGTAAGACAAAAAAATAGGTTAACATTTATTAAGTCGATACAAGAGCCATAATGGGACCACAATGGCTCTTGGTCGATATGTCCGGCGGATACCAGTCTTTTGCTTTGAGGGGACTCGTCACTTTTCATGAGATCTCAGTTATCATAAATCACTTATTGCTGAGGACTCCACAAGTGATAAGAATGCAGTTATACCATCTGTTTGTATCTGAACTTTCTCTAACGAAACAATAAGTCAACATTATATTTGGAGGTCCTTATGAGTGGACATTGATATAAAAACTTCGAATACAGGAAATTTCACAGACAGAAGATTCAGCAGCTACTTCTTGTTGCCGAATCCGAATCTATATTTTCTTGTCGTTGGGATTGGCTGCGAATCGGTCTTTCCTCATCTTTCCCATAATACACTGAGCCCCTCAAACTTTATTGTAATCAAAGGCTTTATTTGACAAGATAGAGACACGAAGGTAGACAGAATTTCACTAACGAACTCATGGTAGAACTATTGCCCAGGGCCGGGTTGTTCGAAGGTGGGTTAAGATAACCCAGGGTTAGTGCGAAATTTGAACGCAGATATGAGAGCGTAAAAAGCAAATTCAGTTTAATTCTCTTTGCCTACAATTTAATGATTAGATACTGTAAAAAAATATAGAAAATCGTCTGAGAAAGTGCTTTTTATGAAAAGAAAAAGAAGCCCTGGTTAAAATTTAACCCTGGGTTAGCGCTAACCGGCGTTCGAACAACTGGGCCTTGGGTTGTTTTTCCATGAAAAATGAAAATTACTGCTTAGTTTGCGGCAAAAAAGTGGAAAGTGTTCAGTGTGACATGTGGGGTCTCCTTGCCTAGTTAACGCATGCTTCCTGCGCACCTGCAGCCTTCTCGGACAAAGTATTTTCGGTATTTTCTCCTTGACACTATCTTGAATAGGCATGGCATGGGTCTAGGGGTACGGGAACAGAAGCGTACAAACAATGTATCTGACGGGAAATAACTGAAATATTGTTCTGGGTAGGTGCATAAGCTGGAGGTCTCATGCAGCCATAATCGCTTGGAGATGTAAGTTTTGTAATGCCAATTCTGTAACTGAAGGTAGATTATTGTTCAACTTTACAATTTTGGAAGCGAAAAAAATTCTTGAAATACATTAATTTTGGTCAATATTGTTCATTTGTCGACATACGGAATTGCCCTGCATAGCGGAGAATTTGCTTCATTTAGAAGGTAGGACCGGTCTATAGCTAATGCCCCGCTATTCCCCGGTTATGAGAGTGCATGGCTTTCCACTGATGACTTGACTAGAACATTACACGAAGACCCAATCTCGACCCAGAGCTCTTCTGAGCATGTAGAGGAGAGGGATCAAGAGCTCTGGAGAACCCTGGAGCAAGATTTGTCTCTGATTGGTTTCAGCAAAAGACGATAAAGTGTTTCTGATTGGTCTATTCAAGTTTGCACGAGAGCGGTTGAACGTGCGGCGTGTCTGGCGTGTGAGCGGGTTTTTTCCCTAGACATGTTGAAGTAAACACGGCCGGCCGATTCTTGAAAACAACATTTGAACGACTAATTAGGCAGAATTACTGGATTTTCCAATTTTCAAATAAAATAGCTTAGCTACATATCGAAAATTGAACCGTGAACCAGAAGAAGATTTGAATGCAAAAAAATAAAATAAAAATACACCGACATCTTTGCCAGCTAAAGAAGCGTGACACATTGCTGATTTTTCTTCGACTTCCACGTTATCTTGTTCACACGAAGTAGCCGAGTATGAATGAAAACTTCAGCTTCTTGTCGTAAATTGCCCAAAAACAGACTTCCAAGAAAAAAAAAAAAACAGAAAAAGTAAAAGTGATACGTGTACAATGCGACTAGATATTTACAGTTCTCTTCTTTTCCCACGATATCACATTTCAAAGCAGCTTCGCTGAAGTGTTAATGTTCATGAACAAACTATAAATATCTAGTCGCATTATTATATTCTTATTTTATTTTTTCGCATTCAAATCTTTTTCTGGTTCACGGTTTAATTTTCGATATGTAGCTAAGCTATTTTATTTGAAAATTGAAAAATCCAGTAATTAGTCGTTCAAATGTTGTTTTGGAATCCTGATATCAAGAATCGGCCGGCCGTGTTTACTTCAACATGTCTAGGGAAAAACCCGCTCACACGCCAGACACGCCGCACGTTCAACCGCTCTCGCTAAAACTTGAATAGACCAATCAGAAACACTTTTATTGTTTTTGCTGAAACCAATGAGAGACAATCCTTGCTCCAGGGTTCCCCAGAGCTCTTGATCTCTCTCCTCTACATGCGCAGAAGAGCTCTGGGTCGAGATTGGATTTTGGCTACTCCGGCGCAGAGTTTCCCTTACGGGCGCATTCCCAAACCCGTAAGCACTGGGGTCGAGAATGACAAAGACCTTGATATTAGACTGCGAGCAGTCTCTAATTTTTCTTTTGAGACACGGTAGAATGCGAGCAGGAGAACCGGGGGACGCCATTAATTAGCAGAATTTTTACCTTTTCGCTCGCCATGTGTGGCTGAGGAAAGAAGGACGATCACTCGGGTCTACCTTGAGGATGTTCCCTCTTGAGTGGCTCTGGAGACGAGTATATATTTCGTGTTGCATATATGACCTCCATGGTTTCCGAGGACACGAGGATACAACAAAATGGCGAAGGAAGCGAGTAGTAAGGTACGGCATATTATCGGCGATGCAGCTGCTTTTCTCAAAAATGCACCTCTTAGCGATATGTGTGAGAATGTGTACACAGTTGAAGAAGTTATAAGTGAGATCAGAGATGCAGCAACTCGCCAGCGTTTAGCGGTGTTACCTTACACTATTCACTTCAGACAGCCCTCCACAGACGCTCTTCGAGCAGGTAATTAAAACGCTCAGGTGCTGATTTACTATTTTCTCATCTACAGCACTCACCACTCATAATTTCGACGATGGAAAAAGTGTTGAACAAAGCAGTTTCTGTTTACTTTATGATCGGCTGTTTGTCATATTCGGAATAAGTTTAGCTGACGTCTTGGCTTACTCACACAACAATGTTTCTATGTTACAATAATTTTCAACAGTGATTCCTCGAGCCCGAATGAGCTCTGAGTCAAAGCCCATGAGGCCGAAGGCCGAATCGGCTATTGACTCAGAGGCCATGAGGGCGACAGGAATAATTGTTTTAGTAAAATCCAACTAGTTGGTCAAAAATATCGAGAATAAAAAAAACCTTAACTAGTTAAAGCTAGACTTTCATCCTTTTTTGCCATCAAAAAGCCCGCGCTTTTCACTACTAGTGGGCTATAACATATAGCCTAGTAGTAGCTCAACCAATCAGAATGCAGCATTGATGATAGACCACTAGTTGGATTTTACTAAAATTAATTATAGTTTCCTGATCTATTAACTGCCCTCCTACTTGTCTAAACTATCATTTGATAGCAGATTTTCGTAGCAGTCCCTTTTTATATCTCAAAATTCTTTGGATGAAGATAATGTTGTAACCAGCATTGGGAATTGTCAATTTTTTCAAGATCTTCAGAGGGCATTCTACCCAAACATAAGCTTTAAGAAATGGTCCAGATAAGAACGATAGCAACAACGGCAACGAACATGTTGGAATGCAAAAAAGGTGCTAACTTTTCTATTGTCTGTACTTACGTCTGATTGGCTTAAACAGCAAAAGTTAACAAAACTTCATAAAGTGGTACATATATTCATCCTTACTTTCCAGCCATCTTCCATATAACAAAATCTGGTCTCAGTTTGAATAACAAAGAAATCCTATGTGGGGAACATGTAAAATTGTAAACTTTTCTTGGCTATTGTTTTCAACTCTTGTGATTGGTCAAAATCTTTTAACACAAAAAACCCTTTCAAAGTGGAGTGTAAATGCATTTTATTGTGTAAACAGCCTTCATGTAGGTTTATGCATTCTCTGTGTGAAAATGAGAACATTCTTATGTGGGGAAAGCACCGTTGCCACATAACAAAAGAAATTGCTATCCACCTTACCCAGATCATTACTTAAACATGCATGGCTGCAGATGGTAACCCGGGGGGGGGGGGGGGGGCACTTGGGTATTTTTTGGGTGGGTATGTGCCACCCGGGACTCCAAATTGGCACCCCATTCTAAAAAAAAATTCCCCTAAAATTGATACCCCGTTCTAGAAATTGGGCCAATTTTTCATACCCCATTCTAGAATTCACCCAGAAAGTTTGTAAATTGAAATAGCCCTGTTTTTTTAAAAAGATATTTCTTATTTGTTCGACTTATACATCAAAGAAATGCTTCTTCATAATCAGCAACAATTTTAAGCAGAACATAAAGCCGTGATCCAGCATTTTTTTATTTCCCATCTTATTAAATATCATACCCGGTTCTAGAAAACGCCTCTGAAATGGATACCCCATTCTAAATCAGGAGCTTCAAAATCACGACCCTGTTGGGCGGCACATACCCGTGTAGGTAATGTATAAGAGTACCCCCCTGTGCGGTAACCCTGCACATCATCTGAAACATTTGGGATGTTCACATTAGATGTCAGGTCAGCTAAGCAAAATTACCCAGGAAGGTGGAATTTTTCATACTTTCCATATGAAAACTCATTAAGAATTTACACACTGGGGCATAAGGTACATGTAATTCTGGCCAGCTGAGGTATTGAAACCAAAAATATGGGTGTATGAGATATGAGATAACTGCTATATTCCTAGTTGTTCAAAAGGTGGATAACACCAGACGTAGTTAATCCATAGAAATTGATATTCGGAAATCAATCAATATAATTAATAATTGATATCAATCAATATAATGCGCCAATTGTTTTCAATTTATTGATATTGGAAATCGTTACAAATCAAAGTCACAGAAAAATTATTTATCAGCTATTGGTGATTGAAGAAAATTGATAACCATTGATAGTTATCGATGGTAATAGATAACAAGCAATTATCTTGAGGAGTGTATGGGCCAGATATTCTGATCTGAATGGCTTTAAGTAAACACATCTTCTCTTAGCCTCCCCGCAGACGTCCTGTGGGGTTTGTTTTTGTTCGTCACACATTCATTTCTCCCCACGGATGTCTGCTAAACACAGCCGACATTTACGTTCTTGTTTGTTTGAATAAGCCAATAAGCGGTCAGTTATTGTGTCATGATCAGCCAATAATGAGCTGTGATACAACTGAAACGGCACCCAAGAATTATTTCTCGCTTTTTTAGAGGAATATTTATTCCATACCCTCGCAAGGATGAGACTCCAAAGAAAGTCGTAAGAAGCGAATTTTTTTGTTTTCTTTGCAGCTGTAATTTAGGAAAGGACCAAGTTCGCATGTTTAGAAAAAGTGCAGTCAACATTACAAGGCTCATCAAACATGCTCTGGACGTTGATGTGTCCTTGTATTCTTCAAGTGAATTATTTATTTGCACTGCTATCTTGTACCTGAGACGACTCAAACATTTTGAAAAAATCACAGAAATGATGCAATAAAGCGGTAGTCAGCTGTATAGTTTTTTCGGAAGTTGTTAAGTGTAAAATAATCTGCTTAACTTTGAAAGACGTCAGACAACAGTCTCCCACATGAGTGCGGAGCGGTATTCAGCACGGTCGAAAACAATTATTATTAACTCTGTATATATTCGAAGTATTAAGAAAAGAGAACTTGTAAACGTTTATAGGGAAGATTTTCAAAGCATTCTTCGAAAACAAAGGCTGTTTCCTTTTTTGTGAAATGTAATTCCACCAAGGTCATGGGTTGCGGACCAAACACCAATACTCAAAATTTGGGTATATTTTTTCAAGAGACGGTAAAACAAAAAATTCGAAGTCTACAGCAATGTGCTTCCAACGGCAGAAAAAGGTTTACCTGAAAACTTGTTCTGCAAAAAGGCACATCTTCCCATTGCGTTTTATTTATTCGCAAGCTAAGTGCTGCCGAAGTCTAAACTTCAAGCTAGAACGACAAATTACCCTGCCTGTCAACAAACTTTAATTTCTCTCCTTCAAAGAAAGAAAGAATGCTTATAATCAATAAATCATTGGACCTTTCATTTTTCACCGTATTTTATTTCTTGACGAAATATTTAATCATGCTGCAGCTCGGAAAAGTCGCGGACCAAGGACCACATGCTAACTGTACAACTTAGTCACTCGCTAACATTTCCTCCACTGATCGATCTTCAACCAAGCTTCTGGGCTTCCGTAAACAACAGAGAAAGCCCCTCTCTCGACAACCTTCATATGCTCTTCGCTAATATCACTGAGTGTTACAGCAGGAATACTAATATTTGCCAACTTTGTAGCTTAATCTTTCGTAAGATTTACCAGGGGCAAAACAACAACAACAATATGTCCAGTAGTTCCACGCACTGTGTGTCGCAAATAAGCGACAAAGCTTGATATGTAAGGGATTTGCCAAATCCCGTCGGCAAATTATGAACTCATCGATCTTCTCTATAAAATTTGCAGGATAGCTTCTCTCTGATACTTGTTTAACTCTGTATTTACTACAAACTTCTCACACACCCGATCAAAAGCCTCACTGATCGTGTGAATCTGACAAGCGGCTCGGGTTACGTTTTACAAAAATCCTTAAACAGTCTGTGATTGGTGAACGTAAATGTCGGCTGTGTTTGGCAGACATCGGTGGGGAGAAATGAATGCGTGATGAACAAAAACAAACCCCACAAGACGTCTGCGGGGAGGCTAATCTTCTCTTTGACTTCAGCAACTACTCCAGGCATAGTTTTGTTTCTTTGGTTTTACTTATTACAGATTATTATTGTGCTACTGGATTATTTTTTACCTCTTTTTTACTTTAAGATTTATGTTTACAATCCTTGTGACTCATTGAAATCACAAGGAGACTTAATTTGTACTTTTAGCATTTTATCAGTTAAAACAACTGCATACTATCACAACTGAACTATGCCTGGATAATGGTATCCACTGGATAGATCATCGGATAGGGCAGTTGGTTTTCCTTAAACTAATCCGCTGGATAGGGCTCAAGGGCCTGAGATTTGTTGTACCTTTATTTTTTACTAGTGATGTCATCAATACAGACTAAGCAAAAAAAAGGTTTAGAAAAGATGTACAAACAAGGCCCACAATGAACAAGACATTTCCTTTGTTTATTGTCTTGTTTGTTATGCTTATTGACTTTCCCATTTTGGTTTGTTGTCAGTTGAGGCAGATAATATGTTAGTCCTTCTAACAGTGTTCTTCTCAGGTTGTTTTCATTTTTCCTTTGTTTCAAGTTCATTAGCATACATTACCATAACCAGAAACAAAAGGAAAACAAAACTTATGTGATATAAAAAATTAACTGCAGCATATACTTTTTTTTCCAAATTTACTTCCTTTTCTTGTGAGGATTTGCTTGGATCACAACTTGTGTCTTTTTTGAAACTACTTATTTAATTTTAGCAGCACATGAAGCAGTTGCAGGAGGTAAGAAGTGTTGCTTCAAGTGGTAAATTTACCAGTTACCACTTGATAAGGAGAACACTGCCTCCTAACCTTCAGTAATGATGATTACTTTATCCTGCTTACTTTACAGTAACAGCATTTGCCAAGCTTACTGGGGATTTCAGAAGCCTTTCAGCGGTTGACTTGAAAGTTTTAGCTCTTACTTACCAGCTTGAAAAGGAGTATTGTGGAATAGAGCACATAAAGTTAGCACCATCTCAACAGGTAAACTGTACGACAAGCCTAATAATACACAGGATGTACCTTGATACTTACCAGAACTTTCCATGCTATTGATACAACCATCTCGTTATCATAAGCACATTATTTTAGCCCGAAGTGCAAAAGCACTCACAAACTTACTTATTTTGATATTAAACTCCTTCAATCCTAATGGTGACCAAAGAAAAGATACTCATGATAAGATTTAAGGTGGAATCCATTAGGAAATTGAATAATTTTAATTTTTAGTGTACCAAAATCTTGTACCAGCATAATTTAAACAATATCGCATTCTTTTTTACATTTTTCAAGGGCTATACTAGATGTAATAACACCAAAGAATATTTTGTATGAGAGCCCGAGGAAATAAATGCCAAATTTCACAAAATTACACCTTACACATGAGATTTTCTTAATTTTACCTGTGTTTTACAATTCTTGTGAAATTTGACATTTATTTTCTCGGGCTCCCATGAGAAATAGCCTTTGGTGTTATTACAGATAACTAATTATATCTATATCCTTGAAAAATGTAAAAAAGAGTGCAATATTGTGTAAATTATTCTGGTACAAGGTTTTTGTCCACTGAAAATTAAAATTACTCAATTTCCTAATGGATTCCATCGTAATATCTTTTAATTGTGAAGTCCTTAGAAAAAAAGTCATGTAGTATATGTACTCATTTAATGTTGTGCCAAAGTGGTTTCATTGAAAGGTAACACCATAGGTTTTCATCCACAGACACAAAAGCTAGCATAATACGGGAAGTTTCCCGGCCACAAGATTATAAATTATTTTATTACAATGAGAAATTTGCCTTTCACTCTGACAGAGAAATTGTGCATTAATTTTCAAGGTTGAGATTTCTCAAGGTTTTGGAGGAAAGGCCGTGCCTGGGTTCTATGTTGAAAAGGTGAGTCTTGTTACAATCGTAGTATTGATTTAAAGAGTAAAAAAATACTGGAAGTTGGGACTGGAAAAAGGCCCTTTAAGTAATTCTTGACAAAATAGAGAGATTAAGAGTCACAGTTATGGCAAACAGCAAATGTGAGAATCATCCAAGTTGAGAATTTCTCACAACAGAAAATAAGCAGATAAAAACTGTCCAGGACAATTCTTATGGATAAAACTGGCATGAAACTACTTATTTTTGAGTCAAAGTAATGAACAGTATATAACAAGTAGAGGGAAATTGCTCACATGGAACGAATTCATGTTTACAGTTTGGGGTAAACCTGAATCTTAATCTGTCTAATGTCAAATTCTCATTTTTTCTTCAGTTTGGAAGGAGTAACTTCCATGTACCCCTTCATGATGCATCAAGTTTCTTTTGTTGACTTTTGCTACTGCTGGAATTTTACATGTACAATGTGTATAACGCCTCCAATCTATGTAATTTTTGTTTGCAGAAAACAAGTAAAGATGGGAAACACCATGAACAGCATTTAGAAAATTCAAAAACAGCTGTTACAGAAAGTTGTAAAACAGAACTTACAGGAATGAAAGTAAAATCAAACACTGTTGTTGAAGATGATTTGCCAGCTGAGGGGGGCACATTTGAACTTTCAAGCAGTCATAAAACAACGAGTGATAAGAACAGTGAGTCAACAGAATTAACAGAGATTACAACAAGTGGTCAAGCCATGAAGACACTTAATTTGTTAACAGATAACTCCAAGGATAATGATGAGGGATTTGATGAAGTGACTGATTTGAATAGCAACAGTTTTGATGATAACAATGACAAGGATAGTGATGAAAATGATGATGATGATG
This sequence comes from Porites divaricata, assembly GCA_038088405.1. Lineage (NCBI taxonomy): Eukaryota > Metazoa > Cnidaria > Anthozoa > Scleractinia > Poritidae > Porites > Porites divaricata. Next base: position 4,668,588 of record JBBMOI010000021.1, read on the forward strand.
ACAACGACGATTATGATGACGATGATGGTTGGATTACACCTGATAATATAGGCCATATTAGAGATAAGATGGGGAAAGGTGCTCTTGGTGAGGTCCCTGCTAATGTGACTGTGGGCTGTCTTACAACTGACTTTGCAATGCAGGTACTTTACCTTGGTTAACAAGTAATAACCAGTAGAACACTTTGACCCTAGAAACCACAAAGTGAATAAACTTGTTTAAACATTCGCATTCACCAGTTATGCTAGTATCTTAAGGAGAGCAAATATTGCAATTTTTGTACAAATCCAAAATAATTATTGCAAAACAAAAAGAATACGTACGAGAGAATAATGCTAGAACTCCTAGGTGAACTCCTGTGTTCTACACCATAGATAAAAGTCAGCCCCATTATCTAACAATTCTCCAAGGGCTTAGGCATTTGACTGTAGAGACAATTAGGAAAAGCATTTAATATGAATAAATAGACTGCACCCTTCAAGCACAATCTTGCAGCTATGGTGGTAACATCTGAAATGCTGGAATAGTTAAATGGAATGTTACATGTACAGTGTCTTGGGAATAGTGGAGGGAAAAGATGCCTAAAAACACCATCGAGACATCATGAGTATTTATTGTCTTCTCTGCTGTAAACACCAATAGTGAATTATCTTAAGTTAGCTAAATAGTCACAAATTCTAGACTGACTCCATGGATCGGAGGAAACCAAAGTTACCTTTGCCAATGTTTTCTTCATGTTTATAACCATTTGTATTGTATTAGAAAAGAGTGGTCACTTCAACTTTCTTTTGGCTGTGTTTTTCTAATCTCTTCTAGTATCATCATACAGACATTCTGTGTGCAATACATTGATTCTAGAAAAGAGATAATTTTTTTGTCAATATTTTATTAGAATGTGCTGATACAAATGGGACTCCATGTAATTTCACTGGATGGCCTGTTGATAAAGGAAGCCAGAAGCTATGTGTTAAAATGCCATGCTTGTTTCAGGTAATTCATATATAATGTATGTATTGATTAACTGTTTTTGTTTAGTTGTTGATGTTGTCCAGTATTATTTTGATTGGGTTGTGTGTCCTGGAAACAATACCAATTTTATAAAATGGTGCATAGGGGTGCAGATGGTAACTAACTGTTATTGTGGGATTTGTAAACAGCTTTAAACCTTATGAAAACCCAATATCAAATTAAATATTTGACGATAGTAATAAAGTAAAATATTATATCTGTGTGATATAAATTTTGAGACCAATTTGTATGACATGTTCCTTAAAGTCATTTTGTGGGACATGGTTAAGCATTAATTCCTGTTATGTAACCTTACATCGTTACCTGTTGTGTGTCTCCCTTTAAGAAGGCTTGGAGCCTTTTTTCAAGGTCTCACCCCTTTGTGTTAGATGCAACATTTTTGATGGTTAAAAAAACAAAAATTCAAAAAGGGATTTTTTGGGATGCAAAATTTTGGAACGTTATATTTCAAAAATGCTCTCATAGGTTTTTTTTTCAAATCTTGCCAACTATTAGCACACTACAGGATTTTAACAAATTGTTACTAGATTTTGAGAAAATCCTAATTTGCAGATTTCATGTCATTGTTATTCTGTTGCAATGGAAGTGGCGATATCAACAAAACAAACCCTAAAATTAAATATGTTGTTTCACTTTGTTGCTTTTTCGTACATGCACTACAACCAAAGTTATGGAGCATCAAACATGAAGGGGTGAGCCCTTGAAAAATGGGTGAGAGCCTCCTTAACTGATGCAAGCATAAGGACATGAAGTTAGTAATGTGGATGGGCTTGTTATTTGGTGTTTTTTACTTTGCCGGTATTCTCCTTAATGACGATTTTTTTATTACTGTTTTCCTTTCAGGGTGACAAGTCAGTTAGGGAAAAAGTTTTGTCCAACATGTGGTAACAGTACTCTGCTGAAGGTATCAGTTAGTGTGGATGACAATGGTGTGACTCATTACTCAGTACCAAACTCAAAAAAACCATTCAACATCAGAGGCAAGAAGGTACAATCCAGTCTTCTAACATAAGTAAATTAATAAAGTAATTAAGATAAATTTTCAGGCCCTTATTAGTGTGTCCCGGTTCTCTGTCTGATGAGTAATAAGATACATTTAAATGCAATAAGTCAAAGTACAAGAATCCTTTTTTTCTTTACTCTCAAAAGAAATAATTATAATCAACGTTATTTGAAACAGCGTAAGCTTTTAACTTGGTCTCTGACCCTCCATGCAAAATGAAACGGTGCTGCTGACTAATTTCATGTCAAATCAGAGGGATCTGTAACATTGCAGAGTACCTGTCTGCCAGGCATTATTTGGGCGCTTAGTGCTCTTAGTGCAAGCCAGTGTTAATGAATAGCAAGATCATCAGTTGCCCGTATGTTCCGTCTCTGCTGCGTATCAAAATTATAGGGTTTCTTCTCAACCCTTTCTCTGAGCATTCAATATGATTTCGGAGATTTCCGGAAGAAACCTCAATTAGCGGAAGTAAATGCTGAGGAAAGTGTTTTTAAGAGTTAATTTATTTTCATTTATTTATTGACTTTTTGTCCTTCGTTCTCTGTCTAGTTTCCTCTTCCTTTGCCTAAAGGCGGTCGCCATAGTGATGTCCCTATCCTCACTGAAGATCAACCGCGCGGTCAGCACCGTCTCCCTCGAAAAAGAGATGATGTGAATGTATTTGATGCTAATTATGTCGCAAGATCCTCACCGTTTGCTGCTAAAGACGTGACAAGCCGCGCCTCTCAGCTAGGATATCACTTGAAGAGTGCACACAACAGCAAGAATCCAAATGAAGTCAGAAAAAAGAATTCAAGGAGGAAGAACAAATAACTACTATCAAACGTTTTTAAACAACAGGAAATTAAATGTTAATTCAGTCATCTGTGGAGCTTGGATGGTTATTAAAGTTTTAACTTTATATCATTGGTAGTATCAGCATCTTATTTCTCCTTCTTCTACATATAGAAGTCACGAGAAAGGAGGAAGTGATCTTAATCAAAAAACCTAAAATCGCCTTTTACCAATTTTTTCACCTGATTACAGATTTGCTTGTTTTAGGCTGAAAAGTGGATTTTTCTCAAAAACCTTGGTACTTTGCTTAATGAACAAGCAAATCCTCCTTATTACTTTCATGAGATCGTGAACTGCCTTCTTAAAGAGGACGGGATACTCGCGAATACCGTATTGTTAAAGGTTTTCTCTGTCGATCATTGTTGGCGCCATTAAAGTGCGGAAAACAGCTAAGGGTCGATAAGAGCGTCACAGGGAACAGTGCACTAGCACTTCCCATGACATGTTGCGCGGCGAGTAACAGCAAAGAGAGGTACCTGGGAACAAGAAAGGCAACTTTACCCATACGTACAAAAAAAAAAAAAAAAAAAAAAACTTTACCCATACGTACGGGGGCTATGTACAATGAATTAGTCTTAGAGACTTTTTTGTGATATCCAAGGACAATCGTTTATTTCTCAAATGCTAAAAAGTTGATGTAAACTGTTTATCTCAATAAGGGTCTTAACGAGGAGAAGGTAAGAATTAAATGCAGACACAAATAGAAGAAATGGAAGGTCCAAACACGGTACGGAAATCGCTTTTTGGCAGTGGAATCATTTGTCGGTGAAACTAGGTAAATTTCTTCAAGAAATAAGCGTATTTGTACGAAGTCATCAGTGTTTACCCCTGGGCATTCCTTCAGTTAAACTGTTTATTCAATGATCAGGCCGAGTCGGTAAAAAGCTTAATTGCGGATGATAGACGGCGATTGTCAAGTGCCTATGAATTTATGGTGATTACTGTTGTCTGAACCGTCCTTGTATTTAATACGGAATAGCCGTGATTTTGAGGCCAGTGATTTTCAGTCTGTTCAGTCGATTTGAGCATACTTTGTAGCGCGCCGTTCTCCCACTAAGTCTATTTTTGTAGTTTTTGGTTCATGCACAATATTTCCACCCCAGTGGTTTGTGTAAATGCTAAGCACCCCTTGAGTTCCTTTTTTGCCTGAGAAAAGGTTAAGCGAAATAAAGTCAGGTAAGCTAAGCAGCGAAAAAAAAATCAGACACGTAGTGCGGGATCATAAAAACACTACCTTTCGGTGTGTTGCAGCAAGAATGAAAACAGTCAGACTGGTAAATTTCAAAATACTCACACTTTTAATCAATCCATTACTTCAATAGCCAGTCATCTGGAATAGTAGTAACTTTATCCCCCAGAAAATTAAATCGATTTGACTTGCGGAAAACAAATTCAAAGAATGGACTTTTTGAACTCTAATAAAATACTCGTTAAAAACAACAACAACAACGACAAAATCTGCTTTGAAACTGTCTGACAACAGATAAGTAAAGTAATAACATATTAATTGAAATGGTAATTTAGTCTCTTGTGCGTTTAGTTAAAACGAAAAACGTAATAATTTGTTCATGCATGTATAAAATGCACCTCACAGCAAAAACGAGATTATGTCTTCCTTAGAACAAGAAAACTGAATACTATGACAAAAAAAAAAACCAAAAAAACCCAGCAGCTTTCTGGTTGAGCGAACCAAAAACAAATAAATGGATAAACCTCCCCGGACAGATAAATTTATTGTAAAATTTTGGTTGAAATGCGACGATCTCACCAAAGCGAGGCTTTTCGGTAGCAACCGTTGCTAGGGTCTGGTTGCCTGTGTTAACCATTGTGCCGTTGCTGGAAAGACTGCAGCTTCTCAGGCGTCTTTTCCTTTAAATTCGACAAAAATAAGTCACTTTTCTCCGCTGAAAGAAGTTTCAATCCGGTGTGTATGCTTTGAATACTGTTTTTCTATGCTAAATTGAACGATCAACTGACGTACAGCGATCTCAGACAGAGTCATTTGTAGCGATCGCGATACTTTGACTGCCTGATATTTTTCATTCATTGTATTTAAGGTTCACATGTAAGCTTAAATATTATCATTCTAAAAGCTGATGTTCAATTTTTAGAATTGGATTGCATGCCATTTTTGCTGTAGATTTATAAATAGTGCCATGCCGGATAGTTGTTGCGTGCCTTTGTGCTGCAAGAGTGGTTATCGTGTAGGGCCGGATGGGAAAAAGATCGCGTATCGCTGCCTTCCATCGGGTGCTGAAAGACTAAAGGTACTTCTTTCAAAATTTTATTTTTCATTAAACCTATCGTTTCAGATTTCTGACATTTCTCAATACGACTTATATTTCGGGAGAGGCTTGTGAAAATTCGACGAGATGAGGGAATGCTGAATGTTTTTACCGGCGTTTCGAACATATTTCACAATGGTATTATACGTGAATGGAGGAAGATCGTCCAGTAGTTTATCCATATTCTTCTCCGAGGGACAAAATCTAAACTTTTCCTTATTCTCTCTAACAAGATCTAAGTCGCGTTTTGCTTCGAGCACGAAGTGCAGCTGCGGTCGCTTGATTATTTTGATCATTTTGCCCGCGATCGTCTGTACACATTTCACTCTGCACAAAAAAAAAAATCAACAAGGGACTGCAATCACTTAGACAGAAAAAAAAGAATAAGACAAAAGGCAAAGGTGCATTAAAGTTTTCAAGTGTATTTAATCATTTGAAACAGAGGGTTGCTTACTTAGCAACAAATTGGGCCTTCACTGTTAATCCTTTCAGGCTCACTTTCTTCCTTAAAAGAATTTCTTTTAATTCCTTCACATGCATCTTTTCCACAGGCCTATCGATTATGAACTTAATACTGTTCGGTAAAAAGAGCATATAGTGAAACTGAGTCTAAGACATTTTCAATTTCAAAAAGTTCAAGTTCAAAGTCGGAAATGTAATATCAACTCTTCACACATAAGTTCATCGCAATCGTGATTTTTCCGATCATCTACGTTCCGATTTGTATAATATAGGCAAAGTAAAAAGCACTAACCTTTATTTTAACACATTGAACCGACGCTGACTTCTTCTTGAAAGTTTTTTTATTGTTTCCAGAGTGAAAAAAACAACAAGATAACGGACTCGCATTAGCATATAAACAAGCGACCAGCCCTTAGCAACGGTTGCTACCGAAAAGCCTCGCTTTGGTGAGATCGTCGCCATATTTGCAATCGGTCTATTAGAGAGGCAAAAGGAGAAACGTACTAAAACTGACGTAAGGTCGACGATAAACATTGGTCGCAGTGCCACAATAAACGACCTCTGGTTATTTCCTATTTGTTTCCTCCAAAGTGACAAGTGAGTGTTAAAAGTTATAAAAGTAAAGAAGTATTAAAAACACAAGCAACTACAACAGTCCTAAAACCTGGTCGATTATGCTAACTCACGGAGACGAATTCAAACGAAAGGAGCGAAGGTCGATCGAACAAACAATTAGAATACCAAAGTCAGGAAATAACATTAAACCCACATGACAGGTGTTTCAGTTTATACCAGTTCTTCTGATTAGTAGTCATGTTGTCCTATTTTCATTGGTCCTATTTTGTAGTGTCGTTAGGTCAATTTAAATTGTCAATAAACATCGTTTGAAAAAAATAGTACTAAAAGAGAAATTAAGAAAGTATTGACTACTGGAGTTATCTTAAGAGAGGTAGATTTCTTTGGAGCTTTTGCTGACAGGCGTAATCTATCTCTGTGCGCTAAAGCTGAATGAAATGATGCGTTACGTTCCTCTTTCTCGATAAGAACCTGAATTGGACTAACTGTTTTTACCGGTCTGCGCTTGTTAAGTTTTCTTGAACTTTTACTCACAAGTGTGATATTAACCACCGTTGCTTGATCTGGGTTAACAGTTACTCTAAGCTTTGTGTTCTTGTACCTTTTTTTGGCCACTCGTACTGTGTAATTACCCGGAACCAAGAGACGCCAGAAATCTCCATCCTTGGACGTTTTGATCTTCTTGGCGCGATTTTCAATAATGATTCTGGCCCCCTGAAGTGGACGGCCCCTCTCATCCATTACAAAACCCTTCATGCCTGTGGTGTGAACCAATTCAACGTACTTGAGCAAAGGTTCGCGATTGGCATTCCAGTAGGGCTTGATGTACAGTGCTGGAGGGTATTTACAGCAACCAAGTTCCAAGGTGATTTCAAAGCAGTTCCTAGATAGAGATAAGGAAAGTTTATTATCCGTTCAGTCTGAGAAGATCATTAATTTGCAGAATATCGAAGATGACTAAGCAGCTATTTTTTCCATTTCCGCCTAATCCAGAAAATCTCCAGTTTAACACTAGGTCTTCAGGACCTTTTGGTTTTGTATTGCTTTGGCGGGGGCGGGAACGGAGATTTATAAATCCGAATTCTTGCTATGAGCGGATTCTTTCCGATCAAACCTAAATCCCTAATGAATATCGGCGTCTTTTATTAGGTAGGGGCCCGTAACAAAAATGCTACTGACATCCCTGCCTTACATTCGCCAGAAGGACAACATGAGTGCCGGATCGGAGGACGAAACGTTTCAAAGGCGTCTTGGGGAAGCCATCGGGACGTTTTTAAAAATAAGACTCCTTGAACCGTCATTTCCTGCCTTCCGCAAAGAAACCTCACAATATTTAATACTTGAATGGCAACAAAAATAATTATCAGTTTGCATGCAGATGTCTGGATTTCTGCAGTCGAGAACAATGTGACTGAATAATCCCGGGCATTGATAGTGGCTGATTGTAGTATTATTGCCGGGGTGGGTGGAGCAGGGGATAACAAATAATGATTTCATTTTATATGACAGGAATGATAATGATGACGTAATTAAGCAAATTTAGGCTCAACTCCCTCTTTCCTTAAAAATATAACAATAATGTTCGGTTTATTGACACCTTAGAATATAACTGATAACACTAAAAGATCTATTTTCAGATTTGTTATTTCTATTCGCAACAAACCCAGGCACCCCTTAGCTAGGGTGGATTTGGAACTGATTCTGCTAGCCGGCGTAACTGGCAGGGTTTGTTGTACCAGGGGTACTTTCTTGGCCTTTATCCCGCCAGCTACGCAGGCTAAAATTCTGCGTGCGTACACTGTACCTCTGGAAATATCCTGGCTATGCCCCTAATTGTTTATTTAGTATTTAAAAAGAAAGAGAAATATGACCTGGATAAATACCGTACGTTTTGTAATAATTGTAGTCCTGCATTCCCCCGGATATTGGATACCAGGCTGCTCCGTTTGTAATCCCGTCCGCGAACCTCGCATTTCTCTGGATTGGGCATTTCGGGTGGCCAATGTGCATTGTGGGATGCGTCTTTGAATACACTTTTGCTATAGAAACAAAAATGTCGTCATCTGGTGAGCTGTAATAAACTCTTGACCCAGACCTCTTCAGCTCCTTTGGGAGGTTATCAAAAGGATAATTGACTACCAGCGTCCCTCCATGTAAGTTGGCTGACAGGACAAACGGTTCCTGGTGAATCCAGTTCATAACTGCCTGGGTTTCAGGTTGTAACTCATTCCACTGTCCGTCATATGGATCAGGAAAGTTCCGGTTTAAGTCCACGCCATTCGCGTTAAACCGTCCCCTGACACTACTGCAGTCGCCTTCGTTGGAGCTTTCCCAGCCATCAGGATTCATTGATGGCAGCAGGTGAATTCTGGTTGTATCCACAAGTCTTGTTACTCGATCATTGCTTCCATAGTTGGAACACAAATAATCAGCAAACAGAAGAAGCAGTTCTCTTCCCACAACCTCATTCCCGTGCATGTTTGCCACGTACTTGAACTCGGGCTTGCCGGGTATATGCCTACCGGGGTTTTTCGTGATCTCCAGTACCCATAATTCCTTTCCCTGATAGGACTTTCCAATGGAATACAGCCTTGTTATGTTAGGATAAGTGGCTGCTAATGCTTCCAGTACTTGATGTAAGGCTGTGTTGTTGTGGTGTGTTGCTTTGACTGGGAGGATACCAGAGGACTGAGCCCGTTGAACGCTGTAAACTATCCCAAGGCAAAAAATCAGCCATGCTGTAGCCATTTCTTGCTTTGCTCTGAGAAAAAAAAATCAGCAGAGTTTCTTACATGTGGATATGTTAATAATAATAATAATAATACATTATTCAAATATTTAGATACAGAGTACAAGAGTATTTGAAAAGGAGGACCATGAGGTTATCCCTATTTAGGTCCCCTTACTAAAATTACAATCTAAGGTTTAAAATATTAAAATATCTATTACGTAAAAAATTAACAAAATTTCAAATCTAAAATATCTATGATATCTATATGTTGTAGTTGTATTTTCCGTCTTGGTTGTTTAAGCTCTCTAACATCTTAAGTTTGGTTCCAAACTTTCGCAAATTCACACTGAAAAAGTAAAGGGAGACAGCACATGGAAAGCCACCATGTTCTGGTTGATAGAGTGATATGATACAACTAAAACAGGGACCGTAGGCGGAGTAGTTTTTAAAATGCCGGGGCGATGACTACCTCTTTTGAAGTGGGGGGAAGGGGTGGACTCTCAAAGTAGTTAAGAACAGCAAATTCATTTGCTACGTCAGCAAGGTCTGGTCTCTCTTTGTGACTGTTTAGTTTAGAACTGTCAGATTACTGAACCTCTCTAGAGTCATTGTTGAGCGGAGCTATGTCTATAACTTTCAAGCCGCTGGAAAGGAGACCTTTCTCCTGCTGTTTGCACATGCAGGATTCACTAGCACAAGTTTGGAGATCTTCTGAGGTTCCTGTAACTCCTTCATTTTCTCTAGAATATCATCGAAACATGTAATATCACAACCACTGATCAGGCCTCGGTTGTTGAAAGGCTGGATAGCGCTATCCACTGGATAAATCTCTATCAAGTGGATAGTGCAGTTAGTTTCCCCAATACTTATCCGGTGGATAGCGCTATCCAACCTTTGAACAACCGGGGCCTGATCTTTAAATTTCCGGTTGACCACACGAGAACCTTCATTAAAAGAGACTCCATTTCACATCGTTGCATATGCTACATAGCCTGGCTGGTTTGAAAACGTTTTGTAAAGATAGATGTTTTGAGGCTTTCCACTTACTGGCAAATCGGATATAGGATCGAAATGGACCAATAATAAATTTAGATGCTTATGATGGGTCCGCCAGCCGAATATCCTTATTCCAACAAAGATACTTCAGATGCTTTTTATAAGAACATCTATATTTCTTAATTTTATTTATTTATTTATTTTTCAAAAAGTGGGAGGCCCTGCCCCCCCAGTCCCTTCCCCTGCGTGGGCTCTGTAAAACAAAAACTCGCTGAGATACAACCAAGATGCATAGGAGATCGAGGAGTTTTAAGAAAAATTGGTGGGAGGGTACTTGACGAGTTTCGTTTCAGTTTCAACAAAGAGAGATTTAACAAAAAAAGGTGGGGTTTCGTGCCTCAAAACGACGTTTTTAGAGCAAAAAACTAATACAATAGTTTTTGCTGAGAATGAGACTGATTATCCAACTTAGGATCATTAACCGGATTTCCTCATAATAATACAAAAAAGTTCAACATGAAACGGCTTTCTTGAGAGTATAATAATTGCCCAAACACTTGGAATTTTTGTGACCATTAATTTTCTTGACACATGGGTGGCAATATTTAAACACTGCAAGGTCTAGAAAGTACTTCTTGTAGGTTGGGGTCAACTTAAACGTATGAGTTCATGGTATAAACATTGGGGTGGAACGAGGGTTGGTTGGTAAAGAACATCGCTCAGGATACAAAATTTTCTACAAGAGCTCGGAGTGAACTGACATATATTAAGAAAGAATACATCCGAGCCTGCGAGCTGTAGATTCTCTAGTTGAGGATAACACTGAAGAGACCGTTCGCTCTGTTTCTGTTAGTTGTTTTTCATCGTATTGGAAGCCCGTTCGCAGCTAAGGAACAAGCTATCATGTCTAAGCTCATGTTTGCGGTTTCTCACTGCTATTTGTCGGGGTTTCCTGTTAGTTTTTGCGCCAGCAAGGCGGTCACTAGTTGGAGTTGCAAACCCCAGACTAGCTTTGTCATTGTATTTTTCCAATTAAGCCGAAAGAAAATTTAAGGAGCAAAAGTTTCTAGAGTTGGAAACTCCGTTTTAGTTTACAATGAAAATATTCCGAGCCATATTGTTATTTTTATAATTTTGCACCCGACACAATAGTCGTTCACAGGCGGTGCCCAAACCGAAAACATTTTATAGCAGACTACTGGGGAAAGGGTGGGACTCTTCCCACCACTATTTGGACAATATCATAACAGACAACACACATCGAAAAACACAATTCACCGGGCATACGTCGAGTACATACATATCTGCAGAAAGTGAACTTACTGAATTAACAAACCAAAAATATATGATTTTGCATACTCTTTTTAAAACACCCTTTGGAATACATTTTCAATATCCTCTTTTGATTTTCAACCAAAACTGAAAATCACTCTACCTTTCTTTCCTTGCATTGCCCTAGGAAAAGGATAAATGAACTGTATAATAGAGAGCAACACGTGAATTCGTTCAAAGGACGTTTCCTGATATGTGCAAGCACTGAAGTCTTGGATTCTTTGCATTTCTGTCAATAAATGTTTTACAAAAGAAATGCTCAGGATATCCCCAGCCATGTGTTACTATGTCATTCCAACTCGCCACTTACTAAAGATCAAATTACTCTATCGAACAGTGTCGAATTCTAAATTCAATTTGTTTTTGTGTATTCCGATTGTCGGTAGAAAAATTCCATTATTTCCGCCCGAATGAGACTAACTTTTATCGGCAACAAATTCTCATTGACGAGTAAGATGGAGTGTCGATCAGTCAGTGATCATGACACCGTTAAACCCTAAAACAAATCCTTACTCATAAATCGCATGGCCTCTCACCTTGTCTGCCGCAGTAAGCCTTGTACACAAATATTTTGTCTTCTGTGTATCCAGCAAGCGAGTGTTGACCGATGGAACTGAGTAGTTCTATTTACAGCATACCAATCCAGACTGCTGTCGATCACAACACTTGGTTCAATCTCATTCTCCAGAGATATTGTAATGCCAGCATGCTTTCCCTCCGAGATTTGATTTTTGTCGGTTTTCACTTGGATCACTTCCGGCCGCAAACCCGCCAAATCCCTGCTACTTACAAAGAACAATAGCGACAACAACTCTACTACAAGCCGCCATTGTTCAGAGATTGCAACTTGCTCATGTAGAGTGCGCTACACTGTCTTCAGACATGATTTAATATCCCAGGGCGATAAAAAAAAAGTCATCTACAAATTGGCTTAAAATTGATCACGGCTTAAAGGAATTAAGTTTAGCTTTTGGCCCCTTCCAAACGAGCATCTACAAAAAGTGGGAGCGTATGAATCAGAAGACCTCAGAATGCATCGTGTCCGGAAAAGCTTTAGTAGGGTGGGGTGGAGATAACTGACAAAAGCGAAAAACATTTTTCATCCTTTTTCATATCCGCATAACATAAAGGAGCCTAAGCAACAACGACGACGACGGAAGCGACAACATCAAACTGCACGTGCATCACACTACTACGAAATTTTTCTATAATTTCTAGCCGTAATTTCAAGTTTTATGGTGGATATGAAGACAAAACGGGACGATTCCTCAGGTTTCTTTTCTCTGAACTTAGAAGATACGGTCCCAACGAAACCTATTCCCTGATATATATATACCTAACTTGCTCTAGAAATGGAGGGTGCTTTCTGGTACATGTAATAAATAGGCTAATGGGGATGTTCCACTGGATGGGTTCATCCATTAGATTAGCACATGTATCAGTGTATTAGCCTTTGCTGTTGGATGATTCCAAATCGCTCCTTAACAACACAATTTTTATTCTTTGCTAAATGTAAGTTATGAATCTATTTGTCTTTTTTCAATCTGTGCACTGGTCACATGTAAAAGGAGCAAGTGAAATAACCCTTCTTGTCTTCTTGTCTTTAATGGGTGCATTTGCAATAGAGTTGAATGGGGACTATGGGGTCGCATATTTTCGGGGTAAGGATATTCCAGTAATTAGGGATTTAAAACAGGAAGGTTTTTCTACATTAAGTTTAACAGATGTGTCAGTTCATTTCACTGACCTACTGTAGCTAAAAGGCTTATATGGCAGAGATGCATAAACAGAAAGTGACTAAGCTGGGATCACAAAAAAAAACATTGGCCCAAAAAGTGCCTAAGATGGGTATACAACTGGCCCCAGAAATAGACTTTATTGGGGTGTGGGTTCAACCTCGTCCCCAGGGCTTTTCCCTTAAAAATGGGTGGGGCGGCCCTGGGGACGAGGTTGGTGTGGGTTGTGAGAGACCAGCGGCCCATCAAGAACTGTCCCAAGTAACCCCTCCCCCGGGTAACTGGGCTTTCCGCTAATGAGCAAAAAAGAAATTAAATTAAAAAGATATCATTCAAAACAAATGAACTAGAGATAGGGTAGTTAAGCCTAAAAAATTCCTAGGTGTATGTAAAGAAAAGAAGTTTTTATACGAATAGCAAATTTACAAAGTTACAAGAGTGAAATTTAAAAAAACTAGAGACAGGAATTATGTCTTAGGCACTGAGGCATCGTGTCCCAGAACTTTTAAGGTACAATTTACGACTGCACTATGCGGTATGATGTACTGCAACATCATATGGACAAGTGCATATCAATCGCCCGAATAGTGCTGCGCGCAGTTACTATTTATAGACCCGGATCTCGGACAAACAAACTGAAATTTTAAAACATTAGCGAATTCCTCACTTTTGTCAGACTTTTGTCATTAAAATGTCATGTTTGTCAAATATTTGTCTGTCATTTGTCATTAAAATGTGAAAAAATGACAGAACTCGGACAAAAATTGCAAATTAGTCAATGTGACGTCATTTGCGCGCAACGCTGTTAAGGAGGCTCGATACAATAATTTTGTGGCGACACCTTCCATCTTTGAATCTCTTATACTTAAACAAATGATCTTTATGGTAAAACCACTCTAACACATGTGTTACACATAGACTTGAATTTATTATGATATCATTTTTGGGGGGATCACATGGCAATGACGCCACAATGGCTTTAGCTATTTTCACTATTGTTTTCTCCCTTTCTACAACTTTACCACGGAAAGCAGTTACTACAGAGGGAAACCAAGCGCGGTAAATTCTCGTGTGCTGCATGGGAATTTCATGTTGTGCTAAACTCGAGACAACAGAAAATCCCAAAGCAAAAAATTATCCAATCTATCACATTGCTTCAAAATTTACTCAACTTTGCTCCTACGTTAGACAACTTAAAATGTTTCAATAGAGAGGAAAATCGATCTTGCTTATAATTTTGGTTAATAAAATGGCAAATTTCTGCCAGTAAGTTTCTAAACGACTTGGTTCTCACATGCAGGTTTTTACTGTAACGACTTTTGCAAAATATCATTTCAGAATCTGGGCCACAATTCAATCATACTCACTGATCTGTACTATTTATATATCCATACGTACTTTACTCGTAACCTGCCAAAATAATTCACATCAAACAATGGACTAAATAGTGATAATACACGGTCTGCATCACTGACGCCGGCATCAGTTTTGACTGACAATACCACTGAGGACAAATTATGGGAAATTAATTTTCAACTGTTCATGGGGGCCAAACGCTGGAGTAATTTACCAAGCAAAAAAAATTAAGAAATCTCAAAAAGAATAAAGAATTAACAAGAGAGATAATATGCAAAATCCATGTCAGGTCCCTCAGTGTACCCTCAAAGTATCTCGAGACGAATTAACTGTGGAATAGAGCATGTACTTGGGGGGGGGGGGGGGTGCCGCCTTTCTTAGCCCCTTTATTCTAATTTGCTCCTAACTTTGTACATTTGTAGTAATCAAAAGAATCTGCTGCGTTTGAAAACTACGTACTTCCTAGAATAGCTCAACATACCTTGCTCGTGCAAAGACCTCCTGATACTGTAATAATTAAATGTTAAACAATATAAATGTATCGCCTGTAGCTAAAAAGAAAACTCATACACGACGTCCTTATCGAATTATTGTTATGCGAGCTTGTGACTCTCACGAGAACAATGAAAGTTTCTATCCTTGGGGCTAGGGTCTGAATAACAAATCATAATCGTTAAATTACAGTTTGAAACCTTTACAGAACGCTCCGAGAAGCGGAACGCTTTACAGTTTCGACAGATACATGCATGTGAACCATAAACTTGGTTTCAGTGGCCACGCCAATTTCGCCCTCAAGGGACAGCTGTGCCTGGCATAGCCTGCCCGGGCACTACAGGAGATGCTAGTATGAGAGGCCTACATATATACGCGGCTAGTTACGCATCCTCAGCTATTTTTAGAAGTATAATGAGGTAATACCATACGACAAATGATTGGTATGATTGTGAAAATTAGCAGGATTTGACGGGGGGGTCTGGCTTCAGACGTCTGACATGTGTTCATGTCTTGTTTATTAGGTTAACGTTTGCATTTTAAACCGCAGGTAGCACTTATGGCAGGTGTTGGAGCTGAGTTTCTGACCGAATTAAAAACTCAAGTACTTTTAACTGAACCAATCTTATAGTTTTACCAAATTAAATGCCTCTACTGACGTGCACAAAAAATTCATTATTTCCTTTCCCCTCCAAAATACAAAAAGGCAAATTTAATAAGACCATTTATCTTTCATATTTCCCTGCATGTGCTTGTGAGAAAACCAGTGAGCCGTGGATTTCGTAGGTAAACTTAGCGCACTCTTAGTGGAAGCTCATGAGGAAGTTCTGCATACTATGTATTGCAGTAGTTCTACTATTTTCGACTTAAAAGCATTTATAGTAGATCTAAACTAGATAATGTAGCTCGAAAGCCAAATTTTCCGTAGTTTTAGCGTCTGTGGCAGTTGTTTTCTCTTTCGTCCTTTAATTTGCTCCCTTAATATAATTAGCGAGGAGAGGAAGAAATTACCTACCAATTTTGATGTTTATGCCCCCTTTAAGATTCATTAGGCTTGTTGTTCATGGACTGCAGTGTTAATTGTTTAAGCACTGAGTAGCCGGCTGTTTTTTGGTATTAAGTCCTTTTAGTCTCTCGGCTCGCCCCTCCCCTTAAACAGGTATTTTCATTTTTATGATATCGCTTATGAATTCTAAAATGACTCTCAACAGTTTACAACTAAGCAACTGTGCATGCTGGTATGTTTAGCCTTTGACTATATGTTCTAAACGTTATAGCGTGAAGAAAACAATCCGTTTTCGCATGAAATCGCCAAAAAACAAGAAAAGACTAAGACAAGCAAGAAAAGAAAGAGCAAAGAAAAAGCAAGACTACTAGAATGAACACCAGTAAAGTAAACATTCTACACTTTGGGCGTAATGAATTCGCCTAACAGCAATTTTCGAATGTCGTCAGGTGAGAGGAAAGTTACTGCAATGGCAGCTTTCCCAGTTTGAGATTCGTGCGACTGTTGATTCGGAGATATATCTCGACAGAGTTAACTACGTACACTTTCACTATTTAGCAGACCCGACAACAGGAAATTGTAGTAAGTACCTCAGCTCAGTAAAACGCAAAACGAAAAATAAGAAAACTTTCCGAGATCGTGTCAAATGTTTCGGAGGAGAATTGAAGAATCTATCCTTCAAAGCAAAACTTATCTTCGACCAAATATATCAGTGAAACAAGGGCATTATATTTCACCGACTTATTTTACATCATTAAGATTACTCGCTTACCCTGACCACCTGTCGCAAGGTTCAGCGACCTTGATTTCCCGCCAAATGATCCATATTAGAGCCCAAAGCTTGTCAAAAATCTCACATGGATACTGAGTAGTACTTTTTTATATACAGCCACTATGCTTCAGAACTTAATTGACATTGTGACAGAATTAAAGGGCAATTCTAAGGGTGAAAAAAAAAAAAAGAAAAAGAAAGTGTTAAATTTAGATGAGATAATCTAGCACAAATAAAAATTACCGTAAACATTTCTGGGGCAACTGACACATGATTAGCGCCCAATCACAGTAGCGGTCTAGTCAGTGCACTGTGTCTGGCTGACTAGTTTATCAGTCAACTGTTCTTAACTTTCTGAACATAGCAATTTGACTGAGCGGTATAGTACGAAAACCGAGGGAGAGGTAGACCAGCACCTTGGAGGGTGCTTTCGGCTAAATATTCAGCCCAGGGCTTAGGATTTTTGGCATATTTTTTCTCAAACTTAGAACAGGACATCAGATGCTTTGACGGCATTATGTAAAGCTAGATCGTACAGACGGTTCCGCCGCCACTCCGAAGAACGATAATAGTTCATCATAAAGCCTGGTTTTCATATGATCGTCCAGATCGTCCCAGTCGTGTCAAAAAATGTTCAGACGATCGGGACAATCATATGGAAACGCTACCCAGACGATCGCAAACGTCCCAGACGACTGAGACGACCTCGATCGCTTGGATAGAGTTGAGTTCTATCCGGACGATCGGGACGATCATGCAAATTTTGAAGCGATCATATGGAAACGCTCTCAGACGACTGAGACGATCGGGACGATCGAGGGCTATCCCAGAAGTCATCACTTTTATTCCATTAATCGAGAATAAATTCGGCCCGGATGGCGCTGAAGCCGAAAAAATAATACACAAATGTTCGCAGCGCGTATGTGGGTTATTTGAAATTATTTAAAATTAGAAAAAGTCCGTGACATCAAGTTTTCGAAGAGATACTATGTCTTTCGAACTCTTCTAGCTTCTCAATGCTGCAAAATCAAGAGAAAAAGCAGATACCAAGGTACGAGGTTCGCTTTATGAATAAAAATCATCCATTCATGTGGCTTGTTTGTAAAACACGCGCAAAAATCCTCTTGTCTGACCCAGAGACATCGCTGACGACCCCGCGTCTCTTGCCTTTGAGGCGATCGAGACAATCATATGGAAACTACCAATCGCCCCAGTCGTCCGGATCGTCTCTAAATATTTTGAAACGACTGGGGCGATCGGGACGATCCGGACGATCACATGGAAACCAGGCTTAAATGAACGTTTAACCGCATGTATGAGCCAAGTATAACGTCAACTGCATATAACTTATCAGAAGCCCTCAACTGTTCCATAAAATTGTAAAGTTCTCAGCCACAGTTACACAAAAAGGGGTGAATTAAACAGACCTCAAAATTAAACTGACCTTTCACTTTAACAAGTATATTTAACAATAAACATTTCAATTGCTTCATTTTCACGTTGTAAACCTGTTTCGTGCAGCTTTTGGCAAATTCGACTTTTTTATGTGGAATAAGGCCAATTTGAAACAAATTGGTAACTTTCTTTAATCCTTTGGTGACGGCTGGCCAGTAGCGGGGAAAACCTCATTTTTACCAATTTCTCTCCTTTGGACTAGTTTTCAACTAATTAGCATAAGAATGGCTAAAAATGAGATTTGCGAGAAAAAAGACATATTTTCCGACTAATTAGGCGTAATTAAACAGCCTTTTTTGTTTTTCACGCATGCGCAAAAGCCAAAATTTGACCTTGTTTTTTTTCCGAATCTATTTCCATCTTTCTCTCTCCTTCTCTTTTTTTCTTTTTTCCTTGCCTTTCTTCTTTATTAGAGGCTTCGTTGCCCTCTTTATCGTCTTTTTTTGTATGGAATTGTGGCTGGCTTATTTTTTAGGTAAGGGACAAATTTAATTGGGTAGTATGTGAACAGCGAAATTGGCAGTGGATTTTTCCCTAAGATGTTACCTTTTTTGTGAGTGTAACCCTGTCAGGATTAGTCAGATGATATCCAAAACGAAGTGTCCCTGGAAAGATCTGTCTTTGCTGACGTTGTTGCTTACCATTTTATTAACTTAAACTGAAACAAGCTTTATAAATTATAATATCTTAACTAGAAATAAGCTTGTTGCTGTTGTTGTGTTGAAAGTTAAATAAGTCCAGGAATGAAAATATGCATCGTTCCATATGGATGGTTACAATAGTGCGCGCTCTGATTGGCCGTTTTCTTGAAATGACTGGGCATTACTAGCTAACAATCTGTGTTTAACTTGATAGTGGACATCCCAATGGACATATACATCGTTTTCACTGTCACGCAACAAAAAAATAAATTGGAAACCGTCCAGTGGAAGAAGCAAAGAAAATGAAATGTTATAAAAGACTAATACATAAACAATCTGTCAAATTCTCAGGTTTTTTTGGCCCACAGTTTCTCAGTTATTGCCAAAACGTTTCACGCACCTTTGTAGAGCTTTGTACCAAACTGGTAGATCAATATGGCGTCTTCATGCACCCAAATGGTCGCCGGAAATCAACTAAAACATCTGGAGTTCACTTTTTCTATAAAAGCTCTTTCTTTCCACTCGAGAACTAGCATACGTGCGCATAAACATATCTTCTAATACTTGAAATTGTTATACTGCTGAAAATCAAGAGTGGTATCACGCACTGGTAAAACTCGGAAGTTCAAATTGCTGTATTTTCGAAATGAAACATGCTACGGGAATGGAAACTTGTACAAAGATTTACTTTTTTGTTTATCTTCAATCTAGTTTAAATGAGAATTCGTAAAACCTCACTATTAGGGGTGGCGAATGGTACCTCGAAAAACGTGGGTCTCGGAAAATTTTGGCAGGATCTCGAAATCTCGGAAGCGTTTTTGATAAGTCTCGAAGTCTCGTTTTTGCATGTTTTGTATTTACTTTTTTTGAGTCTCGAAACTTTTTACCAAAGAGTCTCGGGCTCGGATTTCTAACTAGGATCTCGGCGTCTCGGCGAGTCTCGGATTTTACCATTCGCCACCCCTACTATTTTGACTTAACAATTTGATGACGTCACTGTGAAAACCATCTATATGTTATGGCCTCATTAAGCCATTTCCGAGTTTCCCCCCCCCCCCCCCCGAGCCTCTGTTTCAAAACGAAGGTAGGTGCTCAGCCTTTGATATGGAAATCAATTTTCATTCTCATGCAGGAGCCCATATGGGCTCCTGTCTCCTCATGCTAATAAAACTCATTTTCACAAGAAAGAATGTGCACCTAGCCTCATTTTGAAAGTGAGGGTTTTTAGAACTCGGAAGTGGCCTATTGAGTCGCATATTGATAGCTGTCAGAAAGAGCATCCACTAACCAGTGTCATCTGAGTGTCATCTGACTGTATCGCAAGCTTAAGTGTACAACTCCTTGAGTTGACGTGTTGTTTTAAAGTTATCCACTCACCAGTTGTTGGTTTTAATTGGTCGCAGGCCCAGGTCTTACACCGGATGCGTCGCGCTCAGCAAGATTGAATATATACTACACGAGAGACTCTTATTAACCTTGTCTGTTCGGTCATTACAGGGAAATCTCAGACCGAGGCCTTGATGTATTGACCAAGCGATAGGGACGTTTCATATCCAGGACTCCATAATAATCTAAATTAATGAAATCGTTCCAGTTAAAAAAAAAAATCGTAAAATCGAACTTTTGATAACTCGTAATAGAATCTAAAAAAGTGAAATGAAAGATTTCTACCCTTTGAGTTTAATTGCGGTTTTAAACGTCGTTTTTCAGTAAAGTTAGCTGTAACTCCAGGGAAAACTTTTGGTCATCGTAAATCAGCAGGCACGTACTTAGCATAAGACGCCATATTCAACCGTTTCTAAATGAAAGGTAAAGAGTTTTTCGCGCCTTAAATCAGTGTGACGTCACCGTAAAGCCCGTTGGTCGGTCGCGTCATTTGTGCTTAGGCGAAACGTTTTTTGGCTAAGAGTAGTTCATCAGCTTGCAATCGTTTTTGCATGACTTTTTGCATATAAAGAAGGCAATCATGACAGTTGAAACAACTGATACATTTCCTGTAACTGCTAGAGGTAAGTTAAGAAGTTGTTTTAACAAACCTTTTTCAACCCATGCTTGATTGTGCTAGTTCTCCGTTGTATTAAACTGATGAAAGAACCTTAAACTTTAAAGCTTCACCTAAATAGCGTATTCATTTTCATTTCTCAGAATTGTCAACGTTTGAAGCACGTCATGAGCAAGACAAAATGAACAAGGCTGAGCTTGGTTTAACTGAAGAACAAGTGGAAACGTTGAAACAAGTTAGTTCACTTGTGGGGATGTTTCAACAAGAAGCCTTGAACGAGAAACAGACACGGTTGTTAGCTCAACTAAAAGCTCTCGAAAAGGTTTGTTCGTGGTTTTTTTTTGCTACCTGTAATACCGCATCACATTAGCTTGGTAATGTCTTGTCGGATTTAAGTCACTAAATATTACCGAAAAGCTTTTAAAAGTGCATGTATGATTTATGCTATCCTGAGTTTTTCAATATTTAATCAAGGTTATGATTATAAATGAGCCTATTATAAGCTTACATTCATTTTCTCTTTTCGTTTTTCGCGGTTTTGCAGGACAGATTGGCAACCGATGCTTGGAAAATTATTGCTGCTCTCAAAAAAGAAAAGGGCGACCTTGAGGCAAGTGTAAGCACATCAAAATTAATACCAACCCTCGTTTGAATGCCTTTTACATGTTATAAGAACATAACAAGAAAACTAATTTTTATCAAATCTAGACTCAAGTTGAGAGACTTAAAGGTCAAAACAGCAAGCTCAATACAGAAAGCTTTCTTTCGACACATAGTAGAAGGTAAGCCAATTTAAGCTTCTGTCATATATGTTAAAACTTCCATAAGAGGAGCAAACCAACGCCAATAAAGTGATCTATACCATCAGTGACCATGACTGTAGTATAAATTCCCAATCATTTTAATAATACTAATATTGAATTGATAACTTACCTGTTAAATTTCGTGAAATTCTAGGCTTTCAGGCAACACTCGCGAAGTTCTGATTGAAAGCAATAGTACATTTAAAGGTAAGAAATTAGATGCCCAGATACTAATCCTTCTTAACCTTTTACGTTAGACTCAGAGTTTCCCAAAATTTTGCAGCATTGGTAGCAATGAAACTTCAGGACAAATGGATGTTTTCAGATTCTCCTAGTTTCATCAGTTTATAGGTTGCGTAACTGAATCAGATTTACGATTCATTTTTTTAAAATATTGACATTTGGCGACTTCTTGGGTTTCCATCGAGAAAATTACTTTAATTGCTCTGGTATGAATACTTCAGAAGTTCATCAAAAAATATTTGATAACAATTTTCTTCTCTCTAGATGAGTTGAGTAAGCTGTTTTGCAAAATCTCTACTGTGCGCACAATTCAAGATCATCGAGGTGATAAGGAGTTGAAGGAACAGCAAAGAGAGGTTAAACAATGTTTTTATATTTATTTGTAAATATCAAGATGATTTCATACACCCCGATAAAAGGCTTCCAGAAATTCATTGGAAAGTTTGTTGGTTGGAGCACCCGCCCGCCTCCACTCTTCTCTAGATTCTGATTGTAAGATATGGATTAGGGCCCGAAAAGTTGACAGAACTCTCCAGACACTAGAGCTGACCATCGGTTAAGTGCAAAATAAGGGGGTTTACTATCTAAACTTACTTTATTCCTGCTACAATACACTACAAATGATCTAAGGAACTTCCACGAAGCACAGAACATCACTTTTCTTGTGCTTTGTGCTCCTATTTGAATTGTTAGTGTTATCAAACTTGCATAAGTTAACGATGCTGTAGCAATGCCTTTGGATGTCAATTCACAGCTCAACGATGTTGTAGATACTGTCCCATTGAGTACAAGCAGCAACAACGAACCATCGAAAACTGTGGACACAAGGTGATACACTGGGTTAATATGAGTTGGTCAGTTTGTACTTTTCCTATGAGTAAACCCTTGTGTTTATATCAATTTAATCAAAAAAAAAATAACGTGATTTACAACCCTAGAGGCAATTGGTATAGTTTAATTCAGGCTGATAGAGCTAAGCCACTGTTAAAAAGTACTTTTTTCCCCGGCTATTTAGAAGACAAGATATTATCCATAGAGAGAATGATTCGGCTCAGGATTCACCTGTCACGCCTCCTCGAGGTAAATTTTTCTGACTATGTTTTATTCATGTCTATTACAGAACACCCTATCTAGGGTATTTGAGGGCTAGAAGCTTCCCTCCCAAAATGCCCAGCTTCACCCTCAAATATATTGTTATCATTACAGTATATAAGTAACTACAAAAAATTCCGAAAACAAGCCCCTCCATCTATAAGCCTCTCCAAATATAAGACCCCCAAACCAGTAACGCAAAAAACCCTCTGTTAAATCGCTCCTCCAAATGTAAGCCCCCCGGGGGCTTGTACTTGGAAAATTGCCCTCAAATACAAAGTGAAACGTAACAAAGAAAAAACGGTAAATTTACTTCCAACTATAAGGCTAGCCCAATCGATTTTGAAACGCAAATTTCCCTCCGTAGATAAGCCTCTCCAAAAATAAGCCGCTCAAAAAGGGCCTTTGAAAAATATAAGCCCCGGGGCTTATTTTCGGAATTTTACGGTATATTGGAAAAATTATTCAGACGCGACAGCTTCAGTGCACATGAAGTAAGTATTCCCTGTCTAAGGACACTATATGACAAGGAACATGATGACCACTAAAAGATAAAATAAAATACCACTGTAACAATTTGTCAAAATTGTGTCTCAATACGCACCAGATTGCATCATAGCGCGTATTCATTTCAAAAAATTTCCCGGGGAGCATGCCCCTGGATCCCGCTCGTACATAAGACGCGCTTACCTTGGACACGCACAGCGCAAGGACTTGTTCTTGTGTGAATTTTTGCTATTGGTAGCGGCAATCCAACAAATTAAATCCAGCTTTGTACCTAATACAATAACGAATTCGTCTAAAGTAAGACGAGATGGTCATTTTTACGAGGTTTCTTCGTCTTAGCTAAGATGGGTTTTATTTAAGATTAGACGTTACGGGCTGTTCTCCGTTTATACGCGAAGTTCGCGTCTAATGTAAGTTGCATTTTCACTGTCGTGTAATTTTACGTGCGTACGCACGTGATTTTGAGAACTTAAATATAGTAAAGGCAATGTATCGAACGTTCAGGTTCTTGGCCAAACTGAAAATGGGTCAAAACGCAGTGTTAAAAGCATTGGCCTAATTTCTTTTTACTGGACCTGTCTATAGATTATAACTAGTAACTATATACAGCCTGCCTCCTGAAAAGTCTTACTTTTAAGTATCGGAAGGAGCAAAGGCAGGGATTCGATTTTACATTGCAGATCACGCATCATTCTTGGTTGCTTTCCCAAATGTTGCAGAATTTCGCGATCCAGTTGCTGGAGTATGTGGTCTGGACAATCTTGGTAACACTTGTTTTGTGAATGCTGGCTTGCAGTGTCTCTTCAGTGTAGCCCCATTCTGCCGATTCTTTTTAGGTTTGTGTTTTTTGTCTTCCCTTTCTGGACAAAATGTTGGTTAACCTGACGAAACATTTGCTGACATTATACTTCCTTTATTGTTTAGGTGGGGGCCACAACACAGTAACTCATAAAAGCTCTAAAGAAAATCAGGTAAAACTAAAGTTAAAATCCTTTAAACTGTAGAAACGATTAGTATATTTCTCATATCATGCTGTTGAGTTTTGTTACCTATCCTCTCTTTGCAATGCTCTACTAACTTAAAATGTTTCGAGAAATTCTTCAAAATTACCAAGTGGCGTTGGTAAATCTTCCGAAACATACCTCTACGTCTTTGTGTGTAGGATATAGGAGGTTGTAACTGCTTTCATGTCGACGGCGTTCTAAAAATAGTCGCGTCTTCCCGGTCGTCCAGTACTTGTAGTAGATTTTCATGCAGTAGGACAAGTAACTTGTTTGAGCTCAATGCCCAGTAGTCAAAGGTCCGAACAAGTCATCTCGTGTAACTAAATTACCTCAGTTCTAAGTCTACTAAGACAAGCAAGTAATGTCTGCTGGGAAAGGAAAATGTGAGACCTGCGTTTCCAAAGAAGAGGCTGCAATTAAACTTCTTTCAAGCTTTGGACGTCTGTCTCTTTGCCACTACTTAAAAGTACAAGTTGAGGTGGTTTCTTTGTTATCTTTTGTTTCAGGTTTCTTTGAGTGAGCACTTGGCGGATTTAGTTAAGAAGGTTTGGAGTGGGTCATATCTACAGTGTGATCCTAGTGAGCTATATAAAGCAATAACTGCGCACTTCCCTACTCAGCTTAACAGGCAGAGACAGGTGACAGAAAATTCCATAATATTTTCTCTTTTTTTTCAAGGGGAGGGAAGATGCAGTTCTTTTATTTTTATTCTCTATGATCTATTAAAATTGTTTTATAGGAAATTATTTCTATTAGGAACTGTTACTGTATTGCTAATTGCTCTTGTTTTTTCAGCATGACTGTCATGAATTTCTTGCACTCTTTCTTGATGGACTTCACCGGGAACTCAACTGTTCAACCTTACCATCGTTATTTCCTGACCAGTCTGATAACAATGTTAGCGCAGAAGAGAACTGGAGGTAAGATGAGGTATTTATGAACTCATAACGGGGCCCTAGCTAGCATGAGGCAAGACGAGGCCGTTGCCTCATCTTGATTTTGGCTTTTTTTTTTAGGAAACGTTTAATTGAGAAAACAATCCCTATAAAAAATTGGATTGGTTAAGATAAAACCAGCTAATATAAGGTGGATGAATTGAGGGGAAAAGCATTTTAATGAGCTTAATTCGTTTCATGTGAACTGTGAGTAGAGGTTGTTTTTCAAATGCTTTATAATGCAGATGGTCATTAACTTGGCACCAGTATCGCTAAGCAATAAAAAAGTGAACTTCTACACTTGCTTAAGATTGACTTTTCTTGAACAAAAATTGCCACGGACAATGCTTACAAGAGTGTTTCTGAGCCTCTAGATTTCAAAATTTTCTGAGGGGGGGCATCTCCCGACCCCCCTATCGGCGCTTGGAACTTGCCTCTTACTACGGCCCTGCATAAAAATCATCTGACAGCTTAAGTGTTGTTAATTCCAATCCTATAGGTGCCTCGACAGTAAATGGTAATTCCTTGCAAACCGAAGTGCAGTCGTACAAGCGCTACGAATTTTCTTTGCTAGTGAACGGTCATTCATTTACCCCACCCCCAACCTGAATAGGAACAACTTTTACCTTCAGTATGTAACACACACATTAGCACAAATTCAAAGTGAAGCTAACAATGTAAGCACCTTGAAAAAAGCTGAATATAGTGCATTGGAATTCGTGTAACTCGGCCTTATGTAACTTGTTTAATGCTTATTGTTGTGACATTGCTGAAAAAGAACACAAGATTTTGACAGCTTCGCAATGTTTTAGTTCTAGAGTTAGAATAAGTCTAAGGATAGATTTCTACTGTCTCGTAATTTTTACGTGCGTACGCGCGTAAACTGTACATGCGTAAATGAAATAGGGGCGACATATAAACGACCGCGTGTAAAACGTAAAAGTTGAAAGAGGTTTAACTTTTACGTTTACACGCGACCGTCCATGCATTGCCTCTACTTTAATTACGCGCGTGTGGAGATCAACCTTAAGGTATGGTATACTGTAAATTTCCGCTTATGAGCACTGGCCTTATACAACTTCTTAGGGGTTTTAGGAAAGCTTATAATTACCGAGGGCTTATAACCGGACTAAAAAAACGTTTGAAAACAGGCTACACAGCATTACTGATCAAAATACGTTTTAAATTTACTCGGTGTTTTAAGATTCAAAACGTCGCAAAAAATTGAATTCATTTCAATACAAGCTAGAAGGGGGCTTATAACCGGATGTACTTTTTGTCTTCAGGTAGATGGGGCTATAAACAGCAGGCTTATAAGCGGGAGTTTACGGTAATTTTTACAAAGAAAATATTTGCACGAGGTGGATGAGGGTGGGGGAAAATTTGCCATTTTCCGCTGATGTAACCTCTCAAAATGAAGAGAAAAAAGTATGGCATTTTGTTTGTTCAGCCATTCATACAGTAACGAAATTTTCAGACAATACACGATGAGCAATGAATCTCTTATTGTGGATACTTTTCAAGGGCAACTTCAGAGCAAGGTGAGTGTTCTGCGGGTCACGGCCCAAAGCTGTTCATATACAGCTATTTCGAGAAAGGTTGTCGGAAAAAATGTGCACGCGACAATCCCGAAAGGTAGTATGGGATATGAGCAAGACGCTGTTCCTGACACTGTAGCTATCGAACCTACTTTGTTGCTTTCCTTTAGCAATCGCAAACATATGTCCATGGCCTCTCGTGCCATTCTTTCAAATTTCTTTGAAAGAACAGTGAACTCAAAACCACCCACAATGCCTTTCGGGATTGTCGCGTGCACTTTTTCCGACAACCTTTCTCGAAATAGCTGTATGTCAGACAATACCACCCTCTCAGTTAATTTTTGTTTTGATTCCGTCACGTGACCTGCTTAACAAGAAAAAGAGTATTTTATAATTAAGAATGGGCAGTGTGTAAAGGCACGGTAAAACTGGCAACAAAAACTACAACTTGTTTTTGCAACATTGCTTCAAAACAAGTTAAATAGTGATGGTGCACGTTTTGGTGCCTGCTGTGATACACTTTGCATGCTCCCCCCAAACGGGTTGGCAAAATGTTGGGGGGAAATATGTATTATAGAATATTCACAAGAGACAAATTCGCATACCTCACTGGCTACCACTGATGCAGCACCTGGGCGACTTTAGAATAATTTATTCAGTTTGGCTTTGAAAAAGTACATCGCTAATAAACAGATTTAGCTAAGCCTAAAGGCGAAGCTTCTGTTAATAATCTACTTTACACAATAAAATTTTAACTACAGTGGAAGCGCTCGTGAGTGGATACCCTCTTGACGCAAAGAGGTGTACGTTACTGGGGCTGGCCGCTGACGGGAATGTAAAAATACAGAATTTACATGGGAGTTAAGAAAAACGGGGTTTTGTGAAGTAGAACTGTCCGCTTCCTGAGTGTCCGTTTGGAGAACCTTTACTGTATTGCAAAGAAATCTACCTGGGCTCGGTTGTTCAAAGGCTGGATAGCGCTATCCACCGGATAAATCTCTATCCAGTGGATAGTGCAGTTAGTTTCTCCAACACTTATCCGCTGGATAGCGCTGTCCAACGTTTGAACAACCAGGGCCTGGAGTTGAGGCTGCGATTAGTTGAAAAATAGTAACTTGTTAGCGGATAACAGAAAAACTAGCCACCTTGATGAGTCGACACCTAAGCCCGCGATACGGTCATGTGATACCGGTCAGTGGGTGTCAATCGACCAAAACACGGATGCGCAATATCAGGTTGAAGGCTCCCACACTCTACATAAGGTGTGACATTTCACATTGGTTTCCCTGTGGTGGGGACGAACAAACGGACGTACGGCCACGTGACTACCACAATTTCTCGGATATTTTCTTTGCAATGCGGGGCTCCGCTCGCGTGCGCGTGGAGCTCAGCTATCGTTTCTTAACTTATGTTTGGATCCACTTTTGTCTTCTCAGGTCACTTGTTCTAACTGCAACCACGAATCAGTTAAATATCAGCCGTTTACTTTTCTTTCTGTTCCAGTCTTGAGTGAATCATATCACACATTTGGTAAATATAGTAATTTTAATCTACATCTCTTCAACCGCCAGTGTTTTAAGTGCATGGGGTTTCAATAATATAAAAACATTTCATCCGTAAGTTCATCTTTCCTTAATATACAGCTCTAAGAAGTACATTTAGAGCTCACGGAGTTTTTTCCTTAGATAAATTGCTAGGCTTAAAGTCTTAGACTTAAAGAGTAAAAATACAGCAAATGACTGTTAAGAGCGGCTGTCTGTAAATATCGAGAACTTGCCGTCAAATGGAAATTTCGAAATTCTTCATATTCAGTCAGAAAAAACCCTTTGGTGAAACGTTTTCGAAAATCACAATCAAAGTTCCTAAAGAGTTTTCTTTTTCGAGAAAACCGGCAAAAAGTGAAAAGCTGCCCCACGCCATATAGTCGCCGGTCTAAAACCTTTGAATTAGACCATTTTCAAAGCCCTCGGGAAGAAAGACGGTTCGAGGAAACAAGTTCATCCTTGGCAGGTAAGTAAGGCATCCCAGTTACAATAGTCTGTGGTAAAAATATTGCAAGATAATGAATTTTTTACTCGGTTAAAAGACGCACGAAGATTCCTATCTTCAGCACTTTCATAAACAATTAAATTTTGCAAAACTTTGAACGAAAAAGTCACGGCTTGGTACATGGAATTTTAGAAGAATTATTACACCTCAGAAAAGCCCTACTGTTGTAGTACAACATATAAAAAATCCAGCTTGGGCAATTAAAAAGCAACCTGCCGAGAGAGGTAAACGCGCAGTTCATTTTCGATGTTTTTGCATAAAACGCACATTAAAACCGTCACGCAACCGAGGGTAACACAAACTCCAAAAACTTGTCTTGACTTACATTTTTTCGCGGTGATCAGGAAAAAATAGTTTTTACATGTAAAATCGAAAGATTGATCGAGTCTTTTATTGCTCTGGTATGAATTGACTAGTTAGAAAGTTAGATGAGGGCGATCGCAATGAACCAGCTCTGAAAGGTCAAACGGCCGTTTCCATAAATGTCAACAATGCTGAGGAAAGTAAGGAGTCTTGTTTCAAAATATATATATTTTGAAATTCAATTTAATTGATATAAATTTTTTGCGTGGTTGGGTGTATTTTATAGATAGAAATTGCTGGAAAGAAAACGGACTAAGATTCAGACAAACATTGAATTGAAAAGGTAAATAATATGAGTTTCCTAAACCAGCTGATTGAAAGATCATTTGCCGTGTCAAATGCGTATCAATCTTGAAATGTGTGATCTCAGGCCGCTATAGCTACTTTATTAGGAAAGGGGCATTTTATTTGGAGAGGCGGAGGGAGAGTAGAGGCTGAGCAATTTCTTTCATTTTTTTCAGCCGCTCTTATTTGCAGAAGTTTTTTTTTCGCGACAACTGTACAAGTATATTACTTATATTCATAGCCTTTTATCACAGCCCACGCTTCATAAGTTTAGTAAAATCAGAGTCACCGACCTTAGTACCTCTAGCAACAGTTGTTGTATTCTATTTTAATATATGGAGTTAATCTCCATGGGTTTTTAATTTGAAACTGGTTCCAGATTCATTCAAAATCTGTAACTTCTCACAAGTTATAATTAGGCAAGCCTCTGTTACTTAACATTAACAATGGAACAACTGGCTTTCTCTGTTCTCTATTGAAATCTAAAAAATAAAACTTCTAAGCAAGAATGGAATAACAAAGGATTTGCGGTACAAGCGGAGCGAAAATGAACGAAGAATTTAGTGGAGGTGGAAGGGGGTGGAAGCCCGGGAGAATAGAGAGATTAAGATTCACGTTTGCCGCAAACGGGAAACGTCAGACTCAAGTTGAGAATTTCTCAGAATAGAAAATAAGCAAATAAAAACAGTCCGGAAAGATTCCTATTGTTAAAACTGACACAAAACAACTTATTTTTGTCTAGAAACAATAAAGAGTAAACGGAAAATAAGGGGGAAACTTGGTCACGTGGTAAAAATTCACGCCTGCCGTTTGGCGTAAACGTGAATCTTAAAGGGGCTGCGTCACGGTAGTCCAGTTAATTTTGTTTAATTTTACCAATTACTCGCCCTAAATCGCTATGGAACTTAAAGTAAGCAAAGAAATTACAGGTAAATGACAAAATCAGAGATCCGAGACAAACAACTATGTCTCCTGAGCATTATTTTTTAAGTTGCAAGCAGTAGGGATCAACTTTGAAAAGCTGTTAGGCTGAACAGTTTTCAAAAACCCTAATTTCAATCCGTTTCAATCTTCTTCAGTTTTGCCCATCCGTAGCATCTGTTGTTTCTGTTATGTTATTTTAACCTTCCCTTAATGTTTTAAGCGGTTATTTTTATCTTTCTCTTAATTTAACGGGCATTTTGTAATTTTCTTATTTGGCTGAATTTCGTGACACAGCTCCTTTAATCTCTCTAATAAGGGGTGGGACCACTGGGAGGAGTTTGGGAGATGGGAGAGGAAAGGGCGTGTGATGGGAGTTCTAAAAGGGTGGAAAGCGGGAGAAATAGGGGAAAATTACCCAGCAATGCTTAAAATGTACAATCGAAAAATGGCTAAATGACGGTAAAAATAAACGGTCAAAATTTACCCCGACGTTTCGAAATGGAGGTTGCCAAGAAAAACAGAGGAGGAAAAAACTAATAAATGCATGAAACAAAAATGGCTGGTAAGACGGCGAAACTAAACTGCACATTGACAAATACCACTTCAACAAAAACTAAGGATACAAAGCGCTAAGAAGACAGGGCTAAACTTTTGTCATACGAACACTGGTCTACAACAAAATGTATAAAAGACAGGGCTGATACCGTACGAAAAAGCTGGCAATTTTTGCGATTTATTAAACTGGAAGTCAGTTTACGCTCCTGGACACTTTCAAGAACAGGCATTGCTTAGACACATTGCCAAAACAAATTGAGTTGATCCAGGGCTTAACCTGGAAATCTTTTCATTGCAGATTTACGGAGATTCGGCAATGTGAGAAATATTATTTAAAGCTGGGAGGACGAAATTATGTCTATTCAACACTTTTCATTCGAATAAGATTAAAAATATGAGAATTTCCTTTCTAACATTCCCGTTAAACAAATCCCAGAAATGGGTGAGACATAAACGTTTTCCCATGCTCCATTGTGTACCAATTTTTTCTCCTTCTTTTCTTGTGCATGATTTTGTTTTCCGTTTTTGTTAACACCCCTCCTAAGCCCAAAATAAATGGCTGGCTCGTCCCATAGCAAACACGTGAACAACAGGAGACACTATTCGGAATGAATCATGATCAGGAAATGTCATTTACACATGAACGCTTTCTGCAACGAGGTTGGCTAGAGACTTGATCGGAGTCATTATCTTCTCTTGGTTTTAGCTCATTCTTTCTTGGTTTTCGTCTCCTTCGCAGCCGCTCTTGCTGTTCTCCGCCCTCTCGCGTGGACGTTTATCTTAAGCCATTTCCACATTAAAAACGTAGAAGTTTGAATTTACGTGCTGTGTTAAATACTTTTTTGTCCAGGCTGGACCGGTATATTGGAAAACGGGAAAACACAATATTTATTTGGTCAAAAATGGGTAAACATGCAAAGTGCATATATTATTTTCTAAATCTTTTCCCTCAGATTAAAACACAAACCTGATGTTTTCGAATTTACTCGCTTTGAAGTTGGAATATGCGATGAGCATTTACCAGAATTTCCGAGACTGTAAAACAGCCGGTCCTTTTTTATGCCGTTGTATGATTTTCGCACGCGCGTGGGTCTCACACGTTCATAGGGCGTGGCAAATCTCCTTTTCACCCTCGCTCCAGATGTTTCGTTTCAGCGTGGGTTCTTGATCTATTTAAAAATACGAGCTGATTTACAGGCGAAAAAGTTCCATTTCTCTCGTTAACAATTTATCCAGCTAACTTGGATACCTTTAACGGACACCTGAGTTAGTACCCTCTGGCATCAGTCCTTTTCTTGTCTTTTTTTTACCTTCGATGAGACGATATCGTATTGAATACTTTGCTCTCTACGCCGTGCTAATTACAAAATAATTGTCCCACACGCACAATTGGCTATCAAATGGTTTACCCAAGTGACCAAAACCCTAAAAACCTTGTTCTTTTTTATCTGCTACCATCTGTCTCCGAGGCAGCCTGCGGGAAAAGTCCAGAGCTTCGGGCCCGAGGGCTGGGGGTATAGTGAGGGTGGGGGTATAGTGAACGTGGGCAAATAAAACAAACTTTTCATTGTACTGTTTTCTTGTGTGTGTATGTGTGTGTATATGAAGTATTTCTGGCCGCGTGAAACAATAACGCCGGTTGTTTGTTTTCTTTTTTAAAGTGTGGGTATTCCGTCTTTTTGTTGATGCAGTGTAAGTCAGGTTCTCTATATTTTTTACATAAATTTTTAAACGAAACAACATTTTTGCGCTTGATGAAAATTCCCGGGGTGGGAATTACGGCCTTTTTTGTGTGCCCTACGGTGGGGAATAGACCGACAAGTGAGAGATAGATGGTAGAAAAGAACCATTCAGAGGCCGATCCTGTACTCTTTGTAAAGAGTTGCAAGGTTTTACACAGGTAATGACGTACTTCAAATTGTTCCTCTGAGTTCACTGATGATAAATTTGCCTGTAACGTTCACAAGAGGAAACTTTGACTACTTTCTTGGCCGGTTTTATGGCGTATTTTATGAAGAGGCGAGTGCTCTTCAGTTGTTTGTTTTAACTATATTACTTTTGTACTGAACATTTTGTGTCAAGAATTTAACAATTTGTAATAGATTTAAAACATTTTATCGACCAGGTGGGAAGAGCGCAGTAAGGGCGACCTTCCCCCTGGGTCACTGATAAAAAATAAATTAAAAAAGGAGTACCTAGTACCTTGGTTGGTGTCGATATCATTTGTTGACCTTTGTTGTTTGGTTCGCCAAACGCAGTTTTTTCCCATTTGAACTCTAACAACTTCCAGCCCCTCAGTAACAGGTTTTTATCGAATGAAACAAACTTTCAGATGCATTTTATCAAAGATTCCTGATTTGAGATACTGTGCATGAATTTTCAAGTTTCTGCTTTCGTTAAGCCAGTATGGAAATATGTAGGTATTGACGCTGCACTTGAAATTCAACCCGGCAGTTTTCACTTATTCCATTTATACGTTAAAATTAAAAAAAAAAAGCGATAGAAGACTTAAATATTCATTAGGTGCTACATTATAGAACATTATATTACATTATATTCATCTTCATTGAAAAAATATGCATATCTGGGCACATTAAATATAAGTTTATGGAGTTTGTGTTACCCTCGGTTGCGTGACTGTTTGAAATTTTGTGCAAAAAAACATCGAAAATGAACTGCGCGTTTACCTCTCTCGGCAGGTTGCTTTTTAATTGCCCAAGCTGGATTTTTTATATGTTGTACTACAACAGTAAGGCTTTTCTGAGGTGTAATAATTCTTCTAAAATTCCATGTACCAAGCCGTGACTTTTTCGTTCAAAGTTTTGCAAGATTTAATTGTTTATGAAAGTGCTGAAGATAGGAATCTTCGGGCGTTTTTTAACCGAGTAAAAAATTCATTACCTTGCAATATTTTTACCACAGACTATTGTAACTGGGATGCCTTACTTACCTGCCAAGGATGAACTTGTTTCCTCGAACCGTCTTTCTTCCCGAGGGCTTTGAAAATGGTCTAATTCAAAGGTTTTAGACCGGCGACTATATGGCGTGGGGCAGCTTTTCACTTTTTGCCGGTTTTCTCGAAAAAGAAAACTCTTTAGGAACTTTGATTGTGATTTTCGAAAACGTTTCACCAAAGGGTTTTTTCTGACTGAATATGAAGAATTTCGAAATTTCCATTTGACGGCAAGTTCTCGATATTTACAGACAGCCGCTCTTAAGGTGCATATATATGTCTATGTCTTGGGTCAAGGAAGGGAAGAATTGATGAAAGATTCAGTGGCGGATTCAGGGAAGGGACCGCCCCTCCCCCCCCCCCCCCCCCCCTTATCATATCTGAAGGTCTGGATCCGTCACTGGAATTAAATCAAAATTAACCTACACGTTTACTTTTCCTTAGTTGTCACATGGGTCTACTGCTACACCCCGAACACAAGTTACGGAAACACGCTGTCAGCAGTCAGGTATGTTTTACTCTCAAACTAAGCGGATACCCTGCAATCGTTTTTTTGCTCCAGAAGTCCGGTCTGTAGATATATCAGAGGTGGAATTTAAGCAAATCTATTCGTTGGTTAGTTTGCAGCTTAACGTTATTTACAAAAGAACCTCTGGTATCCAGGATCAGTACTCCTAGGCTGCCAATTTAAAAATAAAGTAGCCTGTTTCAGGCTCTCAGATAGTACTGATAACGTGTAAGTGAAAGGCACGCGAAAATATGAGCGCGTGATCTGGGAAAAGGAAGGGAGAGCCACCCTTCCTCTCCCCATTTTTTTCTCGTTTTATTTTCGTTCGTAGACCCGATTATCTTGGATCCTGTTCTAAGATAAAGGGAAGATCCGTTATGGCTCTGTGGAGCAATGATTTTTTGAGAATTTAGGTTGCATGATTGACGATCCGTATGATGCCTGTGATAAAAGAATCAAAATTCCAGCCTTGAATACGCTTGTCTCACAGACTTTGTCTTAACTACTTTTGTTAGGACTGCACAACCTACTCTTGGGTCCACTGGCGTTTTTACGCGGTTGTTTCATGGGATCCCATGAAAGAAAAAGCTAAAGTTATAAACTAGAATGCATTTTGTTTTCTGTCGTAGATACAAAGTCCAAGTGACCAAACCAAGCACCGTACTTAAATTAAAAAGAAACTTCATTTCCTTGCTCACAGCTGAGAAGGAGACGCCACAGCTAAACGACATCGTGGTGTGCGTTGTGAGAAACAGCCAAATAATCTCGATCATGGTAAGTCCGTTTGCTGCTAAAAACATCCGCTTTGTGAGTTCTGTGCAGCTGAGAAGGTTTTACGGTTATCTTCGTGAGTGGGCAAGGAAAAACAGCTCGAATGATCTAACTTAATCATCATAAAGACTTCTTTTTTCTTTTAAAACTCTAGGAGGACGGGCAACAATTAACGCCATTTACCGACCGTCGCAGTAAATTGTACATAGTTAAACCTTGTCAGGTACCCCTGTCTCCTTATGTGCAAGAAGACGAAAAAAACACACCCTTTTCCTGCCTCACCGGGAGAGACTCCACTGTGTTCTATTCACCTGACGTTGCCAGCACCTCAGAATTCATGTCAGCACTTGATGAACTTCAAAGTGTGTCGTCACCAGTGAGTAAGAACTATCTTACCAGACTGGTGAACCCTGATACCAGCACTCCAAAGACACCTGGACAGAGAACACGTGCATCAATATCAACTGTATATCACTTAAGTAGCACATGCTGTATCTGCTTAGAGGAAAAAAAAACAGATCTAGAACTCATTTCACATGACAGGTGCGGAAGTTTGTTTTGTCGTCAGTGTCTACAGGTAGGTGTAAGCCAACCTTGGAATTGTTGAATGATGAGTTGAAATTTCATGACAATGCTTCTTGGTCGTGGTGCCATGTAAGATAATGAGATCACTTACTGAAAAAATAAAGAGCACAGAGCATTCGTACCAATCTTAACCATTACACCTGGGTAAAATATCTGCCTAACCCTCCCATGATCGTTCACACTATATGTAAAATTTCCCAGATGTGTGTGGTGCTAAATACAGTTGAACTAACATTGTAATTACCGGAGGAAGAAATTTTTGCACAGAAGACCTGGCCGAGCTTAACCATTCTTTTGAATTTAATTTTTAAACATTTGTGACACTGGAGTGCAGAGAGATTGACCAGGTGCAAGAGGATATGTTTATCTACATGACAGTTTTCTTAAATTGAGACAAATAAATGAAAATTTTCTTTTGTGGCAGGATGCTGCGGGTGGCGCTGTTGAGAATCATTTGTGTTGCCCGGTAAGTGTGCAAATTACACAATGCGCCACGTACGACTCGTCTGTGGTGGTAGTTCGGTTGTATTTCCCTAGGTTCTTTCTTGTGACGCACACAGCATGGTTGTCTTACTTTTTGCTAATTGCCAGGTGACAAGAATCGCATATTGGGTTGATCTTTTTGGTAGGCACTTTGCAATAACTGATATTTTTATTGACGAAGTAATCCTTGCTTTGCTGTATTTTTACCCTTTAACCTGAGTATGCCAGGCCTGCAAGCCACTTGGTCTTTGAATGCTTTACAACTGCTACCATTGCTGCCCATATTACGAAACTTCGATGATGACCAGTTTTTCACTTGTGCTTGTTGGATCGTATTGTTTACTCCGACAGAGATGCGCTAAACAAGCAGCAGTCACTCTTCCGCGGCGTGAACTGGAACCTGATAAACCCGCGAGGTATTATTAGGGAATTTAAGATTGAGCACTACGGTTGAATGACTACGGTTGGACGAGCGGGAGAGGTCTGGTTCTTGTCGATGGCGAATTGGATCGAGTACGAACTGTTTGGCGCGAAAAAAAGAGATTAAGATTGTAAACTAGCAAGCTGCTACGGTTGAATCACTTATCCACGGTCATCCTGTGAAAAATGTCATTTCATGAACTTCATGAAGCCTTATTTTACGCTTTTTCTGATGGAGTGATCAGTGAAGAAGAGTTTCTTATTCTTTACGAAGAGTACGAGTCCACAAATTTAAATTTTCCTCACTGGGAATACGAGCCTTTCAGCCTCGATAACTTTGACAGCAGTGAAGCTAGAGCTGAATTTAGAGTAGACAAAGAAGATATCCCTTTATTGAAGATGAAGTTAGCTAGGTACATAAGGTTAAACAGATATTATTTAAGCTTAACAAGCTTACTTGTTGTTTCTCGCCGCGGCGGCCGAGGTAGTGACCCTGTCAAAAAAGTGAACATAATTTTTAACAGTAAGCAAATAAACAATTAAAAACATTCGAAAATTTCAACCTATTTCATGTTGAAGCATATGCAGCGATCTACTACAAAACAATCGGTTTACTTTGGAACTTCCACCGTGGATATCCATGCTTTCACTGAAAACTCTGAAAATAAAACGAAAAAAAAAAAAAAAAATCAGTGTTACTTCTTTAAGAAATAAACGAAGCTCACTGGTAAACTCAGAAAATAAATCGAAAAGAAAAAGAAATGTGTTATTTCTTTGAGTAATATACGAAATTCTCACCTTTGAAGTCACACGCTGTAGATCTTTGACTACGACGACTAAAGCTGTCAAAACTTACCGTAGTGAAACACGATGGTAAGCAAAACGCTATACCATAACTTTTACACATGCGCAAAAAAGCTCAATCCAGATCCCGCGTACTCGTCCAACCGTAGCCGTTAACCGTAGTCTCAAATCTTATATTCCCTATTATTCAATTGCTTACGCCTAGTTCTCTAGAGATGGAAAGAATAATTTTAAACAAATATATATCTTACAGGATCATGTACCTCAATCAACCAGTCAATCAATCAATCAATCAATCAATCAAAATTCTCTATATTTTAAGACAATTTGATGTTAGTGCTCGTACCAATTTTGAACGACCGTGGATCTTACCTTGTTATAACACTCTCCAGACTCTCCAAACTGTTAAGTCCAAAACGGTCCATGGCAAATTAAACCCAATCAAGAAAGTTTCCCTCAGCTGCTTCAGCCAATGAAAAGACAAATCAATCAGCTTTTTATAAAATTTTAGCTTTGTCATAAATTTTTTTGAAGGGAATTTAGGAATGCAAAGATAAACTTCAGCAAATCAATTAACTTCGTGGAGAAATCTCAATGGCTGTTGATGTTCAATTTGGCGAAACAGTTTGCGTATTCTTAGATGGTTAGCATTCGTTTTTATGCATCATGTTTCTTTATTGTTTTTTGCCGTTTTCTAGCTCCTTATCAAATAAAAACACATTATATATTCCTTTATTTGTTTCTCATTACTCGATATCAAAGAATTACTTAAAATTTTACTTTTTTAGGTTTTAATGCTCGCGTTGTGTTGTGATTGTAGGATGGTTCTTGTTCCAATTGTATTGAGGAGGTTTGAGGAGGATTCTAAGGTATTTTGATTGATCTTAAACCTAATCTTGTTATCAGGAAACATGGGTACGTAGTTGTTTATTAATAGAGTGTTTTCATATGACGTCACGGCGGCCATATTGGTGTCCCAAAACAATGAAACGGCGGCCATGTTGGTGTCCCAAACCAGTCCTCTGGGAGTTGAACTCTTTTCTTATGCAAACGATTTCTTTTGTTCCAATAAATTTGCATAGATTCTGGTCACGTGAGTGAAAACACTCTATAGACCACACTTTCTATGGGTTGGGAGAACACGCGAAAAGCTTGTAAGTCACTCGCCTTCGGCTCGTGATTTACAAGCTTTGCAAGTGTTCTCCTAACATCCCAAGTGGGTTATCACGCCGGTAATAACCCAAAAAAT
Organism: Porites divaricata; assembly: GCA_038088405.1. Classification (NCBI taxonomy): domain Eukaryota; kingdom Metazoa; phylum Cnidaria; class Anthozoa; order Scleractinia; family Poritidae; genus Porites; species Porites divaricata. The sequence continues at coordinate 4,707,367 of JBBMOI010000021.1, forward strand.
GTGTAGTCTGTAGAGTGTTTTCACTCACGTGGCCAGCATCTATCGCAGGTTATTGATAAAACATAAGTAATATGCAATGTGCGCCGAACATTACCTGAAAGCCATGTTAAAAAAATTAAAAGCGAATGAATTGTTTCCGTTGCAATGCAATTTGAGTTTATACGGCCAGATTGGGAAGACACCATTTGCCTGCCTTCCCTTGCACTTGTTGCTAATAGATTTAGCCAGGGCTAAAAGCGAAGCTCTCGATAATATTTATAGTTTACTCAACAAAATATAAAATCTTGTAATGCTAAGCAGCGAATGCAACGCCGGAGAACGATGAAAAACAACAATCGGTCTAATTAGCAAAAAACAACTTTGCAAGTGCAGCACACTTTCTTTGTACATTTCTTTGCCGCTGTTTTGCACGACTACAACGTGAAACTTCCAGAAACTTCTTAGTTACACGTTTTATGGAGGAAATGTCGCACGTTTTCTTGTTCACTATTTTTTCACTGCCGCTCATTTTCACCTTGCATTGGTGGCCGCTTGGCATTTCTTATTTTGTTACCGACGCTACAAAACTTTCATGTTGTTCTTCCAACAAAAAAATGTCTCCTTTGTTTTTTAACTCTCGCTCTTGATATCTGTCGCCCTTTTTCTTGTTGAGCTTCGCTGGCCTGCCGCCTACTTTGTTTTTTTCTCGGTCTTTCTCTTGCTCTATATTCCAAATTTGTGGACATGACAATTAATCTAAGCTTAATACTTTAAAAGACACGGATACAGAGACAATTTCCGCTTTCCGTTTTCGTCTTCATTGACTCCTTAGTTGTCTCTGCTTCGCAAGACGAGGGTAGCTATGCGACTTTACGTCAAAATAACCTCGAGTTGCATTGAGTTGCCATACCTGTCAGGAGCCCATGGGCTCCTATCCCTGATGATTGAGCTATTTTACATTGGTATTCCTGTGGTGCGAACGAATGGTCGGGCGGGCAGTCGGGCGGTGTACAGTCACGTGATTACCAAATTTTCTCGGATGGATAATTTACCACATTTTCTTACCCATGGTGCTCCGCTTTGGGCGCTTCGAGCGCGAGAGCTCCGCTATAACTCTGTAGACCAGTTGGAAAGAGATTTTGCTATTTTATGACAGTTGCAACTCTATTGCTAGAGTAATGATTGTACCTTTGTTCGCGTACTCGGCAGTCTAGTAACATTAAATAACAGGCGGTTTCTGTTTATTTTAGACAAAGAGGCTATTTGGACATCCTAACCTGATAATAGCATCCAAGAACATTCGTGGAAAAGATTTGTACGCATTCATAGAAAAATTGTTACCTGATCCAATAAGAGAAGAGCAGGATTCAGCCGCACTTCCGGCTTTTACTTTGCATCTAGTAGAGCAACAGGTGAGTGGTGGACCACATCATGAAAATGTTTAAAATGTCAGCAAAACCACAGCAACAAACCAATGAGTGGTGCTGGATCTCCCAGTTGTAGACCTGGATCAGTACAATTAAACTTGTAGAAAAATATAAAACGGCAAACTGATCCTTACGGCAAGGCGATGAAGAAGTAAACAAAAAAAAAATTATATATAAACAAAAAAAAAAATAAAACAAAAAATAAAACAATAAAACAATTTGTTTAAATAGATATTTTTTTGTTTTATTCTTCTGTTTTCTTCTTCATCGCCTTGCCGTAAGAATCAGTTTGCCGTTTTATATTTTTCTATATAAAATGTTCCTGCATGTAAAACCTTCAACTCTGCCTTGATTCAAGGCGTCCTAGAAGAGCTTCTCAGAAGCACTCAGGGTATTGTAACATTCTCCTTACGTTAACATGACGTTGATACAGCTACTTAAGGTGATTCCCTAGTAAGAGAACCTAACATAGATTGTAGATTAAACTTGGTACACTGATGTAACAAGTCAAGAAGATGATAAAAAGGTAATAAAAAGTGGGGGTTACCGATGCTTTGACGTCACAATGCCGACAAATACGGCTATTTTGGACCCTTTGACAAAAACCGCGCGCAGCCCAAAACTAGGCAAAAAGGAAAGATTTTTTCAATGATGCATGTGTTATCGCACAGAATTTGACTTTAATGTATTGTTTATCCACTTACGTACTAGAAAAATGCCTTTTAATGCCCTTGTTTTTACTTTACGCTCCAAAGTAGAATTAAATTGGACACACGCTATTCGACACGTGATAGCTCAATCCGTACAATTATGTAAAATTGCCAAAAAACTGAACATAGATTTGTGCCAATTTTTTTCTCACCGAAAGGAAGCACTGTCCTTATTAAAATCATGAAATAAAAAATGGTGGTCACCGCACTCGTTTTTGCGGTAGAGCTGCAGAAAGTGCGCACCAAATGCATTTTTCTTGATTTTTGAGAGTGGACTGGGGTTTCAAATTAGAAATGAAAATCAGAGTGAATAAGCACAAATTAAACATCCACTATCGAGGTTCTCCGTGAGGAAGTCGAACTCACCAACACGCGTACTGCTAACGTTATGCACATTCCCACCACACTGAGTCCCACCTCGGCAAGAAACAACCGCAAGTAAAAATTGCAATAGCGTTTCTCTTCGGTCAACTTCATTTTAATAATGTTACTTCACATGCTCTCTTTAACGGAGGCCATCTTGTTATGCGCAGTAAGAGATGCGCAGTGCAAAACCAGGGAATCACCTTAAGCAATTTTTGCACACATAATTGCAGCCAAAATATGTGACATTTTTTATATATGTATTTTACCTTAATTCTTTTAACCTTCAATACTAGGCATACTGAATAAAAGAAAGAATTTGATTATTTTTATGTAGTTAAAGCAAAATAAAGTAACACATGGAGTTACGTGAATTTTGCAAAAACTGTAGGTAACCTATATTTTTTAACTATATTAAGACAATCTATACACTCATTCATAGGGACGGCACTGTTCACGCTGTACAAGGATAACTGGCTGTGGTGGTTGCCAAGTGAATAAGGACGCCATTCTTAATCTCCAGTCATGTGACAATCTAGCGGTGCAACTAACAACCATTGGTCGCTGGGAGGCAGAAAGGGTGAGGAAAGCATTAAAATTGGTACCAACACATGTCAGCAGCCGGTATTTTGGTATTAAAGGAACCACACTATAACGCAAATGCACTCGACAACAGAAGGAATATTGGCCATCTGTGCAATACAATGGTGTTTTCATTGCTTTTAATATCTCCTCTTGTATTTAATAGGTGAATTTCTAAATTGCTAATTCACTGCTGTCAAGAACAAAACCATTTTGTTTTAGTTTTTTTGTTTGTTGTGTTCTCTTTTTTTCTCTCCGATTTTGAAAGGTTCAATACCCTACTTCTCTGTGGAGTATTCAGTGTATTTTAAAGTTGTAAATTTTCAGTATGGGCTATCACCAATGAAAACTGGTCAAAACGAACTTGTGTCTTTATTAGATGAGTCGTTGTACTGAGCACGAATCAATTTGGAAACCTCGAAGAAAGGAAGATCCTCTGAAGCTGGAGCACTGCTTAAAACGGTTTGTAGAAAGGTGAGTCAGTCATGTAATCAAACACGGTGGTAAGTGAGGGCGACTTCATTATTTAGGTCCTGAGAGATTTTACTTGGCATTATAGCGGATCCTCTGCTCCCGCCCCAAGCCGCGCTTGTTATAGAAAATGGAAACCTATCGATGCGAGAAAATTTGGTTATGTCGACAGCATACACCCGCCCGCCTCGTCGTATGCACTGGCAGGAAGGGACGAGTAGATTCTGCAAGGGAGGAATGGGGAATCCAAGACATGCAGCCTGCGTTTGTCTCGGCGAAACGTTAACCAGTTCACCTTGAGGCAGCCAATGGAGGCTTTTTCCAGAAAAGATATTAAATTTTGTTTGTTTGACTTACGACAAAAAACTTGGAAAATATAGTTTTAAGGATGTTCTTTTAGCTTGGTCACGCTTTTTAAAAAGCTTACACATAACTGTTCCAGTCCGGTCCAGATAGAAAGAAAATATAAACTTATAGCGAACTCAAAGGTCGGCCCGAATTTTCTTTTAGGTCTTTATTATCAGGGAGCTTTGGCGACGACGACGACGACGGCAACGAGAACGGCAAAAGTTTTTTAAGAGAAACAACAACTTTGGACGTGCATCACACTTTTTTTGTACATTTTTTGTCGTCAATGCACGATCACGACGTGAAAATGTCTAATTACATGTTTTATGGAGGACGTAAACAAGCGACGACGAATTTTTTTTTCTCTTTCTAAACTCTAGTGCGGTCCCCAAGAAATCAATTCCTGGAGAATTCTGCCACGTTTGACATTTTCGGCGAATTCCAATGAACGTGACAAAGTTTGAAGAAACGCGAATTCATTTTAAAAGCCAGTGACGTTTTCGCTGAAGCTCCTTGACTCTAGAAATCGTAACCTGTAAATTGGCTGCCCCCAAAGAGTATTGTCCATTAAAATAAGCAGAAGACTCTTAGCTGAATGGGGTTTTCATTTCAGTTGTGTTTGCAGGATATTTTTCCTTAATCCCCCAGGTCTTCCCTCAAAAGCAGTATTCTTTTTAGTAGCTTAGAGTTTATTATATTTAAGTTAATTGCTTTTATTCATAAGTATATAAACGGAGGCTTCGCTTATAGCCCTGGTGGCGGATAAATCTATATATGATGATAGTTGTTCTAGTTACTAATATATTCAAAAAAAAAAGAAAAGCCAGCTTAAAAGTAAACTCAGGCGTTATGACTCCCAGCTTAATGTAATGTAATTTTGTTTTCTTTTGTAGCGAGAAATTACCCGACACTTGGTTTTGTCAAAAGTGCCACGAGGAAAGAAATGCTTTTAAAACGCTTTCTGTCTGCAGATTGCCTGACACTCTTATAATTCATCTTAAAAGGTGAGTTATTTAATTATCTTGACGTACTCTAAAAATCACTACTGCAAGGTTAGGCAGAAACATTATCGCTGCAGCTGTGTCAGGGAAGGTATCTTTTTCTTTTCTTTACGAGGAAGTAATGAAAAGCCGCACCTTGATCATCTTTTAAGTTTACTGGATCATTTAGCTAAACTATACATTTCTTTTGAACAATAGGTACAGTCAAAATGGCGTCAAGATAACCACTCCAGTAGAATTCCCTCTAGAAGGACTTGACGTGTCTGAATACACTCAGTTAGAAGACTGTCCACCGGAGCAGTTCTTATATGATCTGATTGGCTGTGTTTGTCATCAGGGAAGTGAGTATCTACAGTGCCCTTTAAATGTTAGTTGAATGAATGGCATGAGAGTGTGAGACTGGATTAGACAGATGTTTGCAGTGAGTACCAAACACGCAATAACGCAGAGTAATTGATCTATTTTAGGTTACTCCAGCGGTCATTACACGTCATACAACAACACAAACAAAGTCTGGTACCGATATGATGACAGCCATGTCACCAAGGTAACGAAAGGGAATGAAAACTCTCTCTTCAGTTTCTGTGTTTGTCTAAATTTATCCTTGAGCTGTCTGTCCGTCTGTCTTTGGCCAAAAATTGGTATTATCCCCAAGGTTGGCGGCATTCTTGGAATTCCTAGGCAAATTTTTAAACTTTAAACTTTCCTTCTTATTAAGACCATGGAAACTCCTTTAAACATTCTGGTTTCGTTCTTGTCTTTGTACGTGTGTAACCATTAATGCACGCGACATACAAGCTACATTGAAGAAAATTATGCACGGTGAAGATCATGATGCATTACAGTGGCCCACGTTCGATATATTAAAATTCTAATATGACCTCCAGGTTTTCTGGTCATTTTTCTATATTTGGTTTGGTTTTCTTTGTGTTCAAGTCTTTCCTAGGAAGTGCGAGACACCAGACTCATGAAAAATTTGCAATTTTGTCCTCAAAGCGTCGGAGCAATGTTAGAATTTTAAAATGTGGACCTCGCTTTATTTGAAGAACATACCCTAGAGTTAGACGTATTTGTTTTTATTCCTGTAAAATAATTTTTTATTATTGTGTTAAATCTAGGAGATGCCCAGTATCACTTGTTATAGCGAAGCATATATACTATTCTATCAAAGAAGGTCATGTAAGTTGCTAATTGGTGTTTTTATCAATAAATAAACTAATTAATTAAGAGTGTGTCCATGAGAAAACCAGGCAGCACCAGGCAGGGGGTGATAATGCTCAAATCACCGATTTCGCTCAAACTCGGCACAAATGTTAGGTACCAGGAGTTAACTTATGTGACAGAATTTCAGGTCAAAATATTAAATTCCCTGGGAGATCCGGGCATCCCCTGTAAAAATCGCCATTTTGCCCGTTTTATGCATAATTAATTAGCTAACTTTACGATGCCAGTGCAACAAACAGAAAAGCTACCTGGAACTTAAATGCACTGAGAGATGATCTGAGTTCATAAGACTTTAAGCACAATAAACTTTTTAAAGTCGCCTATTCGATTTCCCCCCTCTTAGTCCCCTTAAGGTGGGTCATCATTTCCAAGTTTTGAGTAAGTCGTAAAATTAGGGTATTTTATTCCCCAATATCTCTGATGAGCAACAGCTTATCTTTATAACTTTTCCATGAGTAGTTAAAGCCATCACTTAAGTTCAGAAAAAGATCATAAAAAGTTTGGGCAATTCACTTTCTTCCATGTGTTGACATAAACTGTTCATGTGACTGAACGACTTTTGCATATTTCATCAAAATTCAGGCCCTCACAATATTCGTGTGTTTGCCTCTGAATGAGGAGAAATCGAACAAAAAACTCATCAGACAATGATTTAACATTAATAAGGGTAAAATTGTTGAAATTATTGTGCAAGAAACTCTAACGATGATTTTTGATAGCTATATACGCGATCTTTTCAAGGAAAAACAACATACAAAGATTTAATTCACAGTTTTACTTACTTTAATAATTTCGCCCTAAAAACAATATAAACGGTCAATAAAATCCATATACGTATCTCTTGGATGTCTCAACTGCTAATTTGTGCCCGCTTGGATTGTTCCCCATGCCACCTTCGATGCCCAGTTCAGCGTAGTTCAGCGTCGTGACTCGCTGTAGGACTAAAATTCCTTAGCCATCAGTTTACGCACAAAAATCCAAATCAAGTTGTTTTAGGAGAAAAAAACCCGAAAAGTAGAAAGCCGATTTGTAATCCATGGAAAGAATTATTTCTGTCACAGTTGTAGCTCAATTCATATGTTACAAATAACAACGAAACGTCCGCCATCTTTTACATTAACTGGAGCCCGCATTTTTAAGCAGCGGTTGGCCACAATACGGAAATATTGTATCGGGAGTCAGGAGCCAGGAGCCAGGAGCCAGAGTCCAGTGAACAAAATATGAAAAATATGACTTTCCGACATTCTCTGAGATAATTTTATTGTTATTGTATGCTAATAAAAATTTTAGAATTCCAAATCTATTTGGAGCTCTATTCAGATTGTGATTATAAATGATCCCATTTCTTTTCAAACTCGGGGATAGAAGTTGCTTTTCTTTCGTGTTTTGGAAAGAAATATTTTTGTCTATTTTAGTTGCACGTGAAATAGCGGCGAAGTGAAGCCGGATCCTGGTGCAGACCAGCTCAAAGGGACAAATAAAGCGTGAGACACGTCCAGATTAGCTTGCGACAATAACTCCATTTTGTTTTCATATTGGAGCCCCCCCTCCCCGGGGGAGTGGCCAAATTGCGTACAAATGCCCTACCCTGCTGGCACCAGATTTGACTGTCATAAACACTGAATTTTTTACCTAGCACGGTCTTTTAGGGGTCTTATAAAGCCTAACTATGGCAGTAGCGTTCCCAAGTAGAATTCAAAATACACCACACTTTCACATTGAGTTAGATCTTTTTCTCAAACTACCGCTTCCATATGTTTAACACCCTTCCCACATTCCCTCAAGACCTACTTCAACTGTGATAATTAGATTTCAAATTTCTCACCTTACCCAGGTAAGGTCAATTTTCTCATCCTAGAAATCCTCGGAATGGCCTTTTTGTGTACTCTTGGGGCACCAAAACCAGTTTAGTGCCCAGGTTAGTGTGCCGTGCTGAGGCAGGCAGATGTTGAATTATGGACAGACACAACAATTAAGTTACAGACATTTGATGTTCCGGTCCGTGCGTGGTCGGAAGACACCCAGTAAATAATGCCCGTGGGGTTGCTCAAGGAAAATTAGGGTGTTACGAGAGTCGAACTGCAGGAGGTCTCTAACGAGGAAAAGTGCGGAAACATCTACTTTTTGGAGTTTTATTTTGTTTCTAAAGTTCCTCTGATACTCCGAGGAGCGCAGGACATACAGGGAACGCAGAAATCAGACCATTGCATTATTGAAATTAGATAAAGGCATACAGTTCAGTTTAAATTTTCAAGTCTAGCCGGACGTGTATGTGAAAAAACGGTAACTCTGAAACGGATATATAAGAATGATTCATAACAGTGACAAACAGCGATATGACTGTGGACATAATATAAAAAAAAACCACAACATTCAGAGGCGGATAAGATTTTCTTCCGGGTGTCTGCTTACGAGAGCTTTAAATCAAAGCTAACATCTAATTCACCGGTAAACCCTTTGAGTGTCCGCGGCCGCCTACGGGAAAGTAAAAATCCAGAGGTTGTGTCGGAGTTAACACGGGGTTTGTGATGGCGGTCGTAAGTACAGCTATTCGCTATATACGAGAGTACCCGTTAAGAGAACTTCTATACTGCATGAATCCGGAATTGACAGCTTAAATGAGATGTGAATATTGTGTATTAGTCTGTGTTCAAAAAACTGTTCTTAATTTACACCTTCCTTGAATAGCTAAAGAAGTCTAGCCGACTTTTTTTGCAAATGAATGTATTAGTGCCCCCTTTTGGGTCTTTTGTATTCCTCAGAAGTTTAATTTTCCTCAACACTTTTAAACGGTTATTATTATGTTTTCGCAGTCAATAATTTACCCAGATACAGATACCATCCTGTATAGTTGTAAGACTACGAGGATTAAAATATAAGTAAGTAAGTAAGTAAGTGTACCCAATGGCAAGTCATTAATTGTCGAAAATTGCATGTCACGGACTGACTATAAAAAGGGCTATTATGGACAATTATTATCATGGTAATTAATGTCAACATCGAATAAACTCAAAATTTCAAGTAACACGACTTTCACAACCTATTTTCAACACACCAGTTATAACAGGATATTGGCGCGTACAAACAATAGATAGTGTATTCCGCATTCCGTAGTCCGGTAGTCCAGCGTAACAGATTCCTTCGTTTAGGCAGAGTTTAAAGTCAAAGATGGAGGGTGTTCGAGCAGGTGGTTGTTTTCCATAGATATAGACGGATTATCAGTGATCCTTCTTGTCCTTTGAGAATCATTTTGTTCCCTCTGACTACAACTTATGTCAAAGACTTCGAATGTTCGGTGAAAAGCCGACACTTTTAATTTTGCAATGTTTCAAGACGTTTCATTACCTCGTCACAAAGTAACGCAGAGTAACGCCACAGAGGACCAGACGAAACTGGAGCAGCCAACCTGGACTAAAGCATCTGAGAGACGTGTATGTAACATTTATTCACTATCTTTTATCGTTTTTGGGTCTTGTAGCACCTACAAGTTGGACCGATCGAAGTTTTGAACTAAATCTTTCGCTCCTTGTGTTTACTCAAGCGTTCCATAAAATATCCATCAAAACGTCCTTAAATAACACAGAAAACATGCCTCAGGTGACACTTTCTAACAATTCCGCCATTAGTATCCATAATGACGCATCTGATTTGTGACTTCTCGCCAACTTTGTGCTATTTTTGTTTAAAAAAACGAATGTTACGTTTCTTCCAATTTTGGTCAAATGACAAATAATCGTCAAGTCAAATGTACATAATACGTCATTATTGATAAAATATGAGATTGCCCAAATATTTTAGGATTGATTTGATAACCTTAAAGATGTCTTTCAAAGAATATGTGAGAATTAAGTAGATAGGTTGTTGCTCATGGGAGATGTTAGCGACTAAAATGCCTTAAATTTAGGGTTTGGTCAAAACAGTGAGAAGATGACCTTACTTTAGGCTAAATAATAGGAAGAGATCGAATTAGAGAGTAAAAATAAATTACTGAGGATTAAGTCTGATAAACATAGAAGATGATAAAGTTGATTAGATTTGAAGTTGTCTTTTCTACTTGTTGAACAGCCAAACCAAAGTTAGCTAATTAATTATGCAAAAATAAGTAGATTTTGTGATTTTTAGGGGGGGGTCCCTGTAAATCCCAGGGAATTCAATATTGCGACCTTATTTTTTGTCGAGGTTAATATCTCACCACACCCATCAATTGTGCCAAGTTTGAGCGAAATCCGTGATTTGAGCATTATCAACCCCTGCCTGGTTCTCTCATGGACACACTCTTAATAACTTCCTAAGAATTGAGCCCTCTTAGAATTAAGCTGAATGTACGGCTTATTGCCTTTACCGTTTAATCTTTTTCAGCACTTAAAGTGGATACGCCCTGGAAAATCGTCCCCAAAATATTCGCACCCTAACTTAGCCTATCTATGAACTAACTGTATTTCAAGATTTCAAAGATCATTAAATATGTTAAATTCCTTTCAAAGCTAGTGTAATAAAGTCGTGCCGGTTTATTTTGATTACTTGGCTTAACGTACATCAGGATATATGTGGGCAAGACATACCTCTTCTCAGAAATTGAAATCTGATAAAAAAGCATGCTTTTTATCTATTAAATTGCAACAGAATTTTGTGGAACCAATAATTTCTTGCTTTCTTGCAGTGTTCACTCCCAGCGCAACAGCAAGTACAAGTCCAAGGTAAGAACATGATTTTTTCCTCCTTTGTGGTAACCATTTGCTGGCATTGAAGTCCATTTGACTTTATCGGTTTGTTGACAACTCTTTGGCGACACATAAACTTCGCTCCTTTTTTAAAGTTCTACCATAGTTTTCTTTTTTTTATTATTTGACAAGTGCGATTTACACAGTGATCTTGTTCTATTAGAAGAGTATTCAAAATGAACAAAAATGTAGGCGATCACAAGACACAAAGAATTCACATTCGTTTATAGTAGGGCATAATCAGGGACAACAGTCACTCTTGATTTATTCATTTACTTATGAAACTAAGGTCGTGTCCTAATGGGAAAACTCTTTTTGGTTATTTTGGTCGATCATCTTTTTCAATCAGCTCAGAACTTGGTTGAATGGTTAAAAACGATGGTTCTAGGGTGAATGGATTGTAAACCGTCGCAACCTAAGCTTCACTAGTAGTCTAGTTTTGTACTTTTTATACTTTTTACTTTTCACTGCAGTCTATGGCATCACAGCTCTTTCTTTTCCAGAAGCTCAGAAGATAATGATATACCTTTATTAGAAGAAACCAAACACAAAGTAGATAAAGCCGATCTTTTACAAGACCTGTCACAGTCTACCACTAACTCAAAGGTAAACAATCCTGATTTTCTATTCTTTTTGTCATCTCTTCTTCAAATTCCTTACTCGTATGCCATGCAACTGTTCACTTTTAGATTGTTTCTTTGTACTACAGTATTTCATAAGTGCGCTTTATTTTTTCCCGATAGGAAAATATGGAGGAAATTGAAGAAGAACCGGCGCAAGAATTAACCAACGTTCAATCCTCAAACCAACAAAGTAAATTTTGTACACTTTAATGCTTCAAATAATGATGAATAAGAGCACAATTCCATGGTAATCGATTTCTTTGCCTTGTTTTAGATTGCAGTAAAGTTCCTACGAATGGCGGCCTACTGATGGAACGAATCAGAAGGTAAATTTGATGAAATGTTCATTTCTAGATTAATTGTAGAGGCCAACTGTGAAGTCGCGAATCGAGCTCAATAAACGGTTACATTATACGCCCTTAGTTCCTTTGACAGTCCTCGTACTAGTCCGTTCTGCACTGTCCTATATGCAAATCAAGTCCCTGTTTTCTTAGAGTGTTAACGCTCATTTTGCATCTGATTATCCTACATTAAGAGACTTGAGACGCGACACTACACCAACAATGTTGATAAAAATGATAGTGCTGTCGGTATGGTTCCGTTAGTAGCAGCCTGCTATACCCTTTGTGTCTCGATTCACCAGAGGTGACCTGCCTTTTTTTAAATTGAGGTACACATAGACAAAATGAATCTAACCCTACTCCATGATAATTTCCCACTGCCATTGTTACGTACCGGAATAACCAAGAGATGCCCTTGAACAAGGCATAAGTAAAAAGAATTCCCGAGTACGATACAAGGCACGCAACAAAAGTGTGACAACTAGCAGTTACCTTTTTTTAACTATTATTTATTTAATTATACACTGTTATAGTTACTAAAGTTAAAGATTAAGTTAAGCAGTTTGTAAAGCAGGCAGACTTACTGTCTTTCATGGCCATACAGGAACAACTGTCAACTCAACTGACTTGAGACATCAATGCTTGACTTTCTTGAATTTCACTGGATCCTTTCCACTCATTGGCTTTTCTGTGTTCACAAACTCGTCTGGGAAACTTCATCATGAACTCTTTATCTTCTCTTTTCTGCTATCGTCGCTTTCTTTTCTCTTGATATAGCAATGTCAAAGTTATAGCTCATCCATAGTTATAGCAGTTGATTATAGCTTTCTCACAGTATAGCATCCATAGCTGATAAGCTCAATCACAACTAGCCACGAGTGAAAACCCTCGGGCACACAACAACAAGACCTTGATACTTGGAAGCCTGCGCAGTTTTATACTTTTTCTTTAAACATCTAGAACGTTCCATTACTATTTATAGTGTATTACATCATTTACTATTTGCGGAAACTGCTGAGTCACATTACAGATATTTCTGGAATATTACAGATTATAAGATAATTCTAGAAAAGTCTGGAATTGCATGACGGACAAACTAAAAATAATTCTGATCCTCATACCAATATGCTTTTAAAAGACATTGTCAATGTCGAACTGATGAATTAAATGAAAATTTAATAGTCTTAAATATTGCATAGTCAGTAATTGTAGCAAGACACCGAGAGGGGTTTACACCCTTCGATATCCGCATAACTCTTCATATCGTGCAAAAGCCGAATCCAGTAATTATTGTATTATTCGTGCAAAATATTTCGAACTTCCATTTTTCCCAGCTCTGCACTGCCTGAGGCCATCTCGGGCCACTACCTCGTGCTTTCCTTTTTCGTTTGATATCCACGATTGACGTTAATCGTATTGATATATAGGCTAAAATCTTCCAAGATTGACCAACGCTGCCTGGTTTTGTAGAATAAGCCATTTTGAATGAATAATACATGTAGTTGAAGCACCACAAATCAACTGAGCTTCATAATTAAGAAGCATTTGAAAATCTTTCATTGCAAATCATGCACACTTGACTCCCTGGGTCCAATTCAAAAAAACTTTTATACAAGTATAGTTTTTAAGTGTGGTTGTTGTTTTCAGACTCCCAAACAATAGCTACACTTGTAAATTACACTTGAAAAATTTTATTAATTTGACCTTTGCATTTTCTTTACAGGAAAAAATTGAAGTCAATGCAGAAGAGCAAGCCCAAGCAAATCAAAGGCAAATAAAATTTACACTTGGGGGATAAAGAAAAGTTACCCTCATCTATGTTGCTGTCTATTTTAGAATTTATTGAGAAATAACATTACAATACCCGTGCTAATGTGCATGTCCTCTTACATATAAAATCTCGGGGCGCAAGACCAAAAGTAACTTTTATTGATACCCATTGTTTAGATTTTCATCGAAAGCTATCGAATTTACTACATTTACCCAATCTTCTCCAACTCTTATAACCAGACACCACATGATGGGTCGTAAAAAATACAGTCAATTGCCTTATCGCTACTTGACAGTATGAATCCAAACCCAAAGACCAGTTCTTCGAAGGGCAGATCAGCCCTAACTTGGGGTTAAATTTTAATCCCGGTTCAGTCTTTTTCTTTTGTTCAAGAGTATTCTCTCGGGTTTTTAATCAATACTTAAACTTTGTCTTCAAGCTAAAAGTGCACCAATTATCGCAGAAAGTCAATAGTGCCATAATAAATTAATTCCTCAATTGATCTGTAAGACCATGGGTCAGGGTAACAAAAAATTAAGTAAGACGTTATAATAATAAAATCAGTCTCTTTTGAATTGATATACATAGGAATCCACCAAGAAGACTACCAATCCTCTGTCGTCTGTTCCAGTGAGGAGAGTGAAGACAAAACAGTGAACAAATGTTATTGTAAACAGTGCGAATATCTCACGATTTTGGAGAAACAGGTATGGCTGACACACTGTTCAAGGCCTGACGCATAAAAACAAATACAGCCCCAAATCAATTAAGCAGTCGTGCTTTTGTATATCCAAGGAAGAAACCTTGACCAGTCTGTCTAGTTCAACCAGCCTCTTGTAAACGTCTACTTTGAAATCAGTTACAGGTGTATTGTTAACGAAAATTCTCCTTCCAGGTTTTGCCAGATTGCAAAGCCTCACAGGACACATGTCGTAACTGTCCGTAAGCTCAATCTCGACCAATCAGTAAACAGTAGCCGCACTCAGTAAACAAACATTACATATTCTTATCCGTCCCGTTAAAATATTGATCAAATCGATTTGCTGATAGTGTGCAGCACTTGGATCGAATTATCGATTGTATTCTTGAGTTGTGTATTTATAAGGGACGAGCGAACGATTAAGCCACAAGAAAGTGAGGTCTAGGGGTTATGCCCCAAGGAAATCACTAAAAAACCCAATTTTTTGCAGATTAAAAAAGCCAAACTTTGCACAAGTGAAGTAACTCCTTTGGAAACAGCTGAAAAGGGTAACATAGACTCAAGGAAGTCAGCATTAACATCAGTGTCGCATTCGGTGAGTTCATCACTGTCGTCATCAGCAGAAAACTCCTGCAGCAACACCTCATCATCTGAAGAAGCCACACAAGTCAATAAACCGCAGAGAGACAATGGTCATCAAAGTAACAGGTAACATGTCCATGTTTTTTTTTCTGTGGAAGGAGTATGAAGATGTAGGGCTGAGCCAATTTTTGGTTGTTTTATTAAGCAACAATACTTCTTACTCCGTATCTTTAAGTGAACCATGATGCACCTAGAAACTGTAGGTTTCACTTTGTAAATTTCCGTAAATATCAGTAGTGAAGAGAATTTAACTAGAAAGGCAATATTTCGACTGAATCGCTCCGCCTTCAATTACGTAATTGATTATTGGTGGTTACATGGCGGTCACATGACCTTACTTGTTTTGTAAGAATGGGTCGGTGCTGTATCGAAATGCACTATGGGGCTGGGGCTTTGGAGACCTTATTACTTCTTTTGTTGGTTATTAAGAGATTGGTGCAGAAATTGGCTCAAAATTCGTCCCTAAAAACACAAGTATTAGAGCGATTTTCGTATGACCTTGAAAAATGGTTTCGGTAAGTTTCTGTCATTTGTTTTATCAGCCAGTGGATGACAAGATCAAACCATGGCCGCTTCGTTCTCGAGCCAAAGAAAACACTAATATGGAGAAGGCATGGCTCGATTGGCCAATCGTGTTGCAGTATGACGTCAAAGCGAAGCATCGGTTGATTTCTACAAAGTTCTCGGGCATGAAGTTTTTTCACCCAATCGTTCGATTAACCAACCAAAAGCCACGCGCGTTTGTATGAGTTCGCTAAACCAATCAATCGCTCTATTTCCGTTCGTTTGTCTTTTCTGTTTTGTTCGCGCGTTTTCATTTCAAGGTCATACGAATATCGCTCTATGAGTAAACCTCCACGGTTTACTCATAATCCACTTCTTGCAACTAGATCTCTTACATTCATTTCTTTAAAGGGAACAAATGAGGACACAACTGACACCAGGACAGAGCTGGGGTTTTTGGGGAAGTGCCACTTTTAGCTCAAAACCAAAGCTGAAATTGTTTTCTAAAGTTATTTAGACTTCCATGAATTGACTCCGGCAATTACGACATCTTGCCATGTGATTCAGTCTTAATTTTTGCTTTTTTCATATCACTTTAAGTGCTGGCGAAAATAAACTTGAAGCAGAAAAACTATCAGAGAGACTTCAATGTGCAGTAGAAAACGAAAACATCAGGTTCGTCAGTTTGTTTCCCGCCATCATTTGTGCATTTACTTCACTGATTAATGAAAGGAGTGCTTTGCTTTTTAATATCGTCTAATATTATTTTGCGTTTGTCTTATCAGACGCGCCGTGATGTTATTAAAACGTGGTGCTGACCCTAATATCTTGGTGAACGGTTTAAGTGCTCTTCACGTTGCTGTAGGACTAGAGTCTCCTCTTAATATCCGCTTCACCCGCCTTCTGTTAGACTATGGTGGTAATCCTGATATTGCCTCTGCAGAAGGCCTGACACCTATTCACGTAGCTGCTATGTGGAACCGTGTTAACTGCCTCAGACTTCTGATCGACAGGGGAGGAAACCCTTATCAGAAAGACAAAGACGGTTTGAATGCATTAACACTGGCTAGAGAGTTCGAACACGATACAAGCGCAGATACATCAGACTTCCTAGCAAAGCTTGACGATCGAATTACAAAGCAGCTTACAGAAGGTTCTTTAAGCTCACTTTCCCTGAATTCTAATGCCTCATCAGATTCGATTTCGTCTCGAGAGTCTCCTCGCCAGGGTTGCAATTTGCAAGTGGTCAGAAAGGTATCCATGCGAACCTTTACCAGGAAGATCTTACGAAACTTGCGGAGAGCTTCGGGATGCTTTTGCTGTGGGTTCAGACGAATTCACAGGCTATTTCGTAACTCTTGAAGCAATGAAAAGTACAGTAAATCAAGAGACTAGACTATCACACAGTTATCATAACTAAGAAATGCTGGAACTTTTGCATGTTGGTTCAAACTAATTTCCTCAAATTAGTTTAATTCTTATGTTAATTCTAAGAAATTGTTGTATTTTAGTTTTAAAAATGTGCATTAAAGTAATTGTAGTCAATTGAACTATTTCCTCATAATGCTTGTCGTCAAGACATATGCTGTATTTCAAGACTAGGCGTGTAATTTCTTTCATTCTTTTTTACCGCTAGCAGACAACACTCCAAACACCTAGTGTACGAAAATCATTCATACATACATACATACATACATACATACAAACATTTTATTGTGTTTGAAGTAAAAGTACAATAACATGCCCGCGGGTAGCTAAGCTAATCTAGGCGTGTCATGTTTACAGAAAATAAGTACAACCAGAAACCCATAAGGGGTTGAAACGTGTAACTCGCGTTCAATGCTCGTGAATATTCATTTTGACCATGTTTGGAAATCTTAGTGACGGATATCCATTTTCAACAAAATGGCTGCTGCGCGATCACCATGCAGATATTTTAAGACCAGAGTTCTGCATTTCAAGGTTAAAAATACACCGTTAAAGGACAAAAAATGGAAAGAGAAAGTTCAAAAGAATGCTCAGCTTTCTTTTTGTGGAGAAAGGGAAGCTTTTCATCAAGAAATCGTCCTTCGAGGAATCCAACCTTGTTTTCTTCACGGCGGAGCCCATGGTCTGTTTTGAAATGCAACCAAGTCAGCGAAGTTTTTGCTGAATTTTCAGGTACATTTTGCACTCTATGGCCAAGACAATTACGTTTTTGAAAGGGAATTTATGTATTTTTAAATGTTCCATAGACGTTTTATAAATTTTTCTCTTCGAAAAAAATTACAAAATGTGCCCTGATTTGAGATGGATTTTGTGTTGAATTTTGCCATGAGCTTAGCCGATGTCACTTGCGTGAACGGATCCACTATCCACATTATGTTTTCCGAATTGCTTTAAAGGATTAACTTTTTGGACTTTGAATAAAAATTTTCAAGAAACGGTTTCTCTGTCTATTGTTTTTAGTTTGTTAATTCATAAAATTAGCTCAAAACACGATCGTGACTACAACATCTAAGTTTAATTTAAGCTTTTAAAATGCTTCTCACATTCATTACAAGCATCACTTTTTGCGAAGATGTAAGGTTCAGGTTTTGGACACTTTCGATACGCAGCTAATGAATTTTATTCGAAAAAATTTTTCACTGTTCATTCTAGACTTTTAACATAAGAATTTTAAAGCCTATTTGCAGTATAAGTTTACTGTGCAGAGGGTCAACGAGGTATCGTTTTTTGAAGTGATATCGACAACTTCAAGAAGTTGCGAGGCCGTCAATGGGTTTCATAATGTTACATTTTGCCCGGGTGGTAAGGCAATAATATCCTGCTCAGTGTTTCAGTAATATTCCTGCTTTCAACCTTTGAAAGCTTTCTCGGCTTTGGGGAGTTTTTCCCCCGTTTCTCGGCCATTTTTTTAAGCGGGCGCGGGAACCTGAAGGAAAATTACGTTACGTTGTTTACGAGGTTTGATTGGTCAGTTATCTCTTCTTCTCGTTCCAAATATGGTACTTTCGAAATTGAATAATCACGAGCATCGGACAAAGCAAACATATGAGAGTTACACGTTTCAACCCCTTATGAGTTTCTGGTACAACTAAATACAGATAAAAGTAATACGAGAACTAAAGAAACTAAAATTGACAACAATGACTAGAGACTGCTGATAAACTAATGGTATTACTAATAATAAATGACAACAGTTATAACAAGTAATGAAAAGAGACTAAAACGATATTAAAGATCACATATCAACTAAGAGGAAAATAAATTCAACCAGTTCAACCCCTTATGAGTTTCTGATTCAACTTAACTTTTTGAACGATTTCTGGGAGATCAATATAACAATCTTCTGAAGCTAGGATCTCAAAAAGGGTTTGTTTTATTTTCCTCTTAAAGGCATTTTTTGGAAGTTTTCTTAAAGATACAGGCATTTCATTCCATATTTTTGTTCCGATTCTAGAAAATGAATTCACTTGAATTGAGAGTCTGGAACTTTGTGTGTAAACGTTATTAGAGGCAGAGGATCGAGTATTATAAGAATGAATATCAGAAATATCTTGAAAGAGATCTTGAATTTTTTCAGGAGCATTATTGTGTCTTATTTCAAACATAAGGTTAGCTCAATGCTCATAACACAAAAATTTTAACGGTAAAACACCGGAATTGGATGCTGATTTCGCTCAGAAAAATAGATAAAGCGAAGAGCTCGCTTTTGAAGCTTGAGAAGCTTTTCAAGGTGCGATTTATATGCCTGGCCCCAGGCCGTCAAACCATAAGTTAAATAAGGAGCAACAAGAGATCGATAAATAGTTAGAAGAGTATGTCTTGGCAGAAAATGCCGTAGTTTACAGATCAATCCTACAGTTCGGCTCATTTTAATAGCTACGTGGTCAATATGATGTTTCCAAGAAAGATTATTGTCAATTATTATACCTATATATCTCACAAATTCTTTACATTCTAGAGCCACATTCTTATTTTGATCATTGTCGAATATCATTATTTTAGGGTGATAGGTAAGTTTTCTCTGAGCCGGTCTAAAGATGACAAAGTTTGTTTTTTTAATATTCAAGGTTAGTTTATTCGCCGTTAACCAATCGAACAACTTGCAGAGTTCTTGATTTACAGTCGACTCAAGGGACTTGAGATTTTTGTCAGCATATGCGGCATTCGTGTCATCAGCGAATAAAAAAAATTTAAGTTTGTCGGAGGATTCTTGGATGTCATTGACATAGATTAGGAAGAGTAATGGGCCTAGGACTGAGCCTTGCGGCACACTGCAAGAGATATTTTTTCTTTTAGATATAAAGGAACCAATTTGAGTCGTTTGAGTTCGACCTTCTAAGTAAGACGAGAACCACTTATTTATAACACCACGAAAACCGTAGTGATCTAACTTATGCAAAAGAATTTTGTGATCGACTGTATCAAAAGCCTTTTTCAGATCAATAAAAACACCACATGAGAACAAGCGCTTGCCCATGTTATCCTGGATGGTACTTACAATGTCAAGAATTGCATGCTGAGTTGAGTGCGCTTTGCGGAAGCCGTATTGAGATGGAGAAAGTGTGTCCTTTTGCTCAATGAAAGATTCCATTCTAGAGAAGACCAATTTTTCGAAGATCCTATTAAAGTTAAACAGCAAAGAAATAGGCCTATAATTGTTTGCGTTAGTATTATCTTCAGCTTTAAAGATAGGAATAATTTTTGCCATTTTTAATTTAGTGGGATACATCCCAGTCGAAATAGAAAGATTAATTATTTCCGCGAGTATACTGCTGATGACATTTGACGAGTACTTCAACAATTGAGTAGGACATGAATATAAACCATGAGATTTGTTAATTGGTATGCGCAAAATTTCCAATTCCACTTCAGCTGGGGTAACTAGGTTGAAAGCAAACGAAGAAGCAGGAGAGTTGGATCTGTTCAAAAAGTCAAAATATTTACGCTGAACGGTTGGTAACTTATTTGCCAGTTTAGGTCCAACAGAAGCGAAGTGGTCATTAAGAACGTTGGCTATTCTGCTTGGGTCACTGGTGACAGAATCATTGTCATTAGGGTCCTTAATAAAAGTAATAGGTTTTGTGTTCTTTAATTTACGGGCAAGTACATTGTTTATTCCCTCCCATGTTTTTTTCATATTAGTTAATTTGTCATTAAAAAATTTGGAATAATATTGCTGTTTACTTAAACGCGTCAAGGTACAAACTTTGTTTCTATAGATTTTATAATTGGCGGTGTCACCAGATGCATATTTAACAATTATTCCTCGAGTCCGAATGGGCTCTAAGTCAATAGCCCATGAGGCCGAAGGCCTCATGGGCTATTGACTCAGAGGCCATGAGGGCGAGAGAAATAATTGTTTTAGTAAAATCCAACTAGCTGGTCAAAAATATTGAGAATAAAGAAACTTTAGCTAGTTAAAGCTATACTTTAATCCTTTTTTGCCGCCAAAAAGCCCGCGCTTTTCGCTACTAGTGGGCTATAACATATAGCCTAGTAGTAGCTCAACCAATCAGAACGCAGCATTGATGATAGACCACTAGTTGTATTTAACTAAAACTTATTTTCAACTTTAATGGAGGTTCTTATACCTTTGGTAATCCATGGTTTAGAGAGTTGTTTTGCTTTGCGGTTTGAAATTGTTTTCATAGGTGCATGTTTATTTATTAATTTGTTAAACTAGTTATAAAAAGAAGAAAATAAATTGTCCGCATCACACGGTTTTTTATTTAAGAGTGCATTCCAGTCCACATTAGAGATATCAGAGTTAAAACTGTCCCTAGAGAATCTAGAAAAGTCTCGCACTTTCGACTTTTTTATCTTAATTTTATCCCTTATAGATTTCAAAATACAGAATTGCGAGAAATGATCACTTATATCAGAGATTATATTTCCACAAGCCACAACTTGATCAGGATTATTAATAAAGATGTTATCAATTAAGGTGGCGGAGGTAGGGCGAACACGTGTTGGTTTGTCGATTGAGGGAAAGAGAAAACAACTTTGAAGGGATGACAGAAAAAGTCGTGACTATACGAAGATGATGCGCATTTTAGAAGGTCAATGTTGAAGTCCCCCATGATTACAATGTGTTTCCCAGAGGACGCAAATTTTACAATAGTCTCATCAAAATATGATTGAAAGACTTCAGGTGAGTTATGCTGTCTATAAAAGATTCCACAAATAACATTTTTCTTATTCACAAAGGAGAACTCAGTCCACAATACCTGAAAAGCTTCATTAGAGGTCTTTTCTAAAATACGATAATCAAGCGATTCATCAATAAACATTCCTACACCCCCAGACGCCAGAGGTGTTGGAACATATTCAAATACGTAGCCAGGTATATGTGCTGTGCACATTTGTAAATTAGCATTGGTGATTTTTGTTTCAGTAACTCCGATGACATTCTGATAACTCAGAACCAACTTTTTTTATTAAAATGTTCTGATCTCATGTATGCCACGAACGCCTTCGTATTGCTGAACTACCATGATTTAATTTTGTGTCCTCGAGTAGAAGCTACATTTTCGTGCTGTGAATTGTGCACACTGTGCACAGCCTCCCCCTGTACACAGTTCATGACACCACGAAAATGCAGCTTCTACTCGCAGGGGAGCAAAATTGTTGAACTCAGCAACGAATTTTGCGTTTTTTCAGTCCATTGTTATTATTTTTTTTTGTAAGCAATATAAATAAATCTGGAGAAAGTAAAAGGGTCGCGCGAGATGTCGGAAAGAACGCCGGAAAGAGTGTTTCGGTCGCTGTTCGTTGTTCGGCTGCTACAATGCTTACTCATCAAGTGGGAACGAGCTGGCCAAATAGTTTTCAAACAGTAGCAGTCAGGGGGAGTAAAAGGAAAATATCTTGATTAGTATTATTAAAAGGGCCATTCTACCCAAGTTGCATAGCGGGTGTGTGAAATCAAACCGTCATTGAAAAACTAGCTTTCGTCAAAATTAAGGCCAAGGTAGTCGCACACCAATCCTGTCCAAATTATATAGACAAAAGCCTATTTCATCGGCGACGTTTACAACTTTCGCAATCAGGGACTCTAGAGCATGCACCCCATGCTACTGTATCACGTTTAAAGCATTTGTTCCATGCTTGGGTTTGATGTGTGTGGTAAGCTTCAGAAACGATTGAATAATACGGTAAGGGGGAACAAATAAAATAAGTTTGGTAACCAAGACAAGATACTAGCAAGATTAGTTATAACGTCAGGATTTACTTTAGTAAAGCATATATCATGTATATAGAAAACACATTCCTCCTTCAAACGTTCTGATTGGGGCTGCATCTTAAAGTCTGAAAAGAAATTACAACATACCGGTACATTTAGAGTTTATTGGATAGACAATTCACTTGTAGTTTTAGTACCTCAGCCTTCGAGTGAATGTGCCACTGAGGTTGACTTTGTTTTGGTTCAAACCTTCTTTGCTTTCTTATAAAAAGTATGCTTGAAATTTACTCGTTAGTGTAAGAACAACATGATTTGCATAAGAAAGAAGTAATGGTTGTTTTTTTTTGTAATGGTTGTATAAAATATGGTCAACGCCAGCCTCTTTTCCATCTATAACTGTAAAATGGCCTTGCTTCAAGAGTGGTGTTGTAAATTGTAAGACTCACATGGCCAACAGCTCGCTCTATTGCAAACAAAATTCACTGGAATGCTCTCGCCTTGTTTTGAAAAGACTGAGACCTCGTCCACACACCTAGAATACGTATCCACATGTAGCGTACTCAAGTCGCCTTCGCCTGTCCACACGAAAATGCTAAAACGATGGAAATACTATAGCATCTCCTTACGGAGCATGCGTGATACTCGAGGTGTATGATGTATGGCATCACATCGTATTCGAAAACCTCCGAGTTTCGTCCTTCCGCAAGTAAACGAAAAGCCGGCGTTTTCAAAAATCTCCACTCTGGAGAGCATTTTTGAAAAGTTCCGTTTTTGGTGACCTTTTTCAACGGATACGTGTGAACGGTAGGCCAAACCGGAAAAAAATGCTCTTGGTTACCAACCGATCAAGCAATTGTCGTTGTTCTTTGGGGGATACCGTTCTTCTTTGTGGTGAGACGAAGTTTTTTGCTCTATTTTGTATCAGTAAAGCTGGCTTCTTACCTAATTTTGGTCAGTTTGGTAATTTAACTTCTCATTAACCTGGCTTCCTGTTTCTTGTCCTTCGAAGCCAAGAGCGGTTTCGGCGAATTTTAATAAGTTGTCATTTTCATTCTAAACAAAGATTCTTTCAGTTAGCTTTTTGTTATGTTTTTATTGACAAAACTTACGGTCTTGACTTTAAGTTAAGTTTGCAACCGGTTCTAGTTCCAGTCAGTTTGCAATCATGCAACAATCTCCATTCGTTTTGCGAAAAATAGTCACGTTAATGACCTCAAACAAACTGCAAAGGAACAGATTGCTAAGCCATTTCGTTCATACTCACAATTATTGATGAATTAAAAGTTGAAGACTAGTCTGAGTGATGTACTACCCGCAAATAAACACACGACCTTGCAACTTTACAATGACCGAGAAATAAATAAAGCCGAAGTTTGAGTCAGCATTAGGCAGCAGAATTTAATGTAAATCGACACTGAGTTTCGCCAGCTATTTTCGTGAGGTCGCTTCTTTTGGAGAATGGTTAATTTCGTTGCAGATAAAGTTATCACGCCTGAAAGCCTTTTCCCATATAATAGAAGGAAATTGTAAGAACAGTTTTCAATTTAAAAATCACATGAAATTTATGGTTCCTGTTCACAGTAAAAAAGATCATGGTGTTTTGCGGGGCAACGAGAAATCATGTAGTACAAACAGAGCAGCCTCGTACTCAGGCCAGTTGCCGCTATCCGAGTTACCAGAGGTGGCTTGGAACCGAGTGAATGTTCTCGCAAAATTGAATGGAAATAGATTGAAGCTTATTCCTTCTAATTTATTGTTTTTCAGTAGATAAAAGTATCTAAATGGACGCTTCGCTTTTAGCCGTGGCTAAATCTGTATATTACTTTTATGTCACCTCAAGTTCATAAATTTCTTTCAAGAGGGTTTTCAGCAGTGTCTGTTTCTCAGCAGTTATATCCTGGTGGACCTGAAATAAATATTGGTATGCTTATTTTAGCTGGTTAGAGGTTTTCCAACTAACTTTCAACTGATGTTGGTTGTTATTTTCCGTAACCCGCTGGCAATTAGGTCTGATTCACAATTGACGCGATCCTTGCAAGTTAAGATTTCCCAAATTTTGCTAAGAAAGCGAAATGTCCAAAAGTTATATTTGCAAGCTCAACGTAGCTTACACCTTTGTTGTTTAATACGGGGCAACTTACACGCTTTTCGATTTGAAGAAAATTATTTTCTAGCCTCTTCATGTTGTCAGCAATGTTAGACATTCTGTCAGTTGTAGCTTGAAACACTGACTTCAAACAAGGAATCATATTTAAGCTCTCTTCTTCTTCCTGCCGTCTCTTCGTCTCAAGGTTTGTATTGAGCTCTTTAACTTGCAAGTCAACTTGTCTTAAGAGAAATGTGACAGCAGACAGATGCGTCTAAAGTCAAAGAAAAAACAAGAAAACAAAAATAAAGACAAACAACAAAAAGAACAAGAGGCTGTTAAAGCGTTACCTGGAGCCTCCTTGGAGATAAGATGTGAGGAGGCGATTAATTATTAAGAAGGTTGAGTGCAGGAGTGGTAACCATGTGGGAAAGGAGAAAAAAAAGTACCACCTGGGCAGTTTCCATACCCCAGTTAATTCCGTCGCGAAAAACCTAGTAATCATTGACTTCTTTGCGTTGGTTTATTGAAAACAAAAATGCTAAGCTATGCATTTATTTAACTTTAGCAACATTGTGTGAATATTGTGGAGGAATAATAAACATAAGAAATAAAGAATAAAACAAAAAAGGAGAATGAATTAATTGTGGAGAATCAGGAAGGGATCGAGGTGAGTAAAACATTGTCTTTCGTTCTAAAAAATTTTTGGTTTCCCTTCGCCATTAATATACACAATTTGCGCACCAAGAATTAGTGAACTGAAACTAGGACAGTGACAGCGGCAGAAAATAGAACGTGCATAACTACGCTCCGGCTCAGTGATTTTAAGTCACAGGGGAGTTTGCGTTTATTCCTTAGACCGCCATATATTAACCAATGGAACGTTTCTTATTTGCTAATCAATCGAAAACTAAGACATTAAACGACCTTGAAGACCGGTTAAAATTACTTAAAAATGGCACATGACCATACCTTAATGAGATTCCTCTGCATTTTATTCATCAGATAAAGACAAAAGACTATGACGTTATTGGCGTTAATGTATTCCCCTGCAAGATAATGAGATTCCCCCGCAAAAAAGAAGCCTTACCGATCCCTACCATACTACTTTTGTTGTCGAATCAAGGGATAAGAATATGTTAAACAATATTTCATTGGCGGAAAAAGTTTCCTGTCCAAAAAAACGCTTTAAAAACGAAAGAAAATTTGTATCGATGTCAAATATTTGACAGGGTGAGGTAACCATGGGACATTCGGTAAAATCTACGCTGTTGGTTGAGTAATTGTTTTCTTTTTTCCTCAAAAAGGATATTTAGCAAGCAGTTTTTGAGAAAAACGATACCTAGAGCAGTGCTGACTCACCTCCGCAGTAAAGGCAGGGTCTGTAATCGTAAGTGAGACCGTGCTGGCTGTGCCATGCTAATGAGTCCTAACAAAGACAAAACAGCTGTCCATGGCTGCCACTGTAGGGGTGATATGGCTGTGCGCATGCAAAAGGTGTTGACCATACCGCGGAGTTGGTAGTGTGGTCTTGGTAGCTAGACAGCCAGTTTTTTTTTTAAAATCAGGGTCTACTAAACTGTGCGTTATTCGAGGTACGGCTTTGAGGGGGGTGGGGGGGGGTATATACTGATGATTTTTTTTCAAGGAGAGGAATTATTGGCGGAGTGTTAGGTAGTATTTTGGGCAAACCGACGCACAAAAGCAATTACCTCGAAGCCTTTCATACGCATTTCGCAATTCTCAAATCTTTTATCTTGTTGTTCACCTTCCTCGCTCTTGCTCTGAAACGAAACAAATTTTAAAATCTCTGACTTAACACTCGTCGCTGGCAAGAATGCCATCTTCTATTCATTCATTTAATAAATTCGGGACAATTAATACTCCAATGACCTGTTTAAGGATAAAGTGTTGTTGGTTCATGGAGTAAAACTTAGCACTCACTTGAAGCTCTTTTTTTAAATTCTCAATTGCAAGCGCCAGTCCATCATTAGCATCACGGTCATTCTGATTCCTTTGAATTTCTATTCGTAGAGTTGTTCGAAGATCATGTATTTCTTTATTCTGTAATAGAGACATTTAGAGTTAATTACCTTTTTTTTATTCAAACATATTGACGAAGTTTGCCCTAACAGCAACAAAAAATTCAACGAGAAGGCTCACCTCAAAGTATTGTTCTTTACCAAAGTGATCCAAATGAAAAAGAACAGTTGGTACAGGAAAACGAACAAGAAATCAAATAAATTTTTATTAGATTAATTATATGACAAATCTAACCTTTTGTGCAAGCTGCCTTTCCACCATTTTCCTCCACTCTTTACGATCCTTCTTATCTGCACAATAAAACAGAATTGAGGTTTATGGATTATAAGTTTGTCACACGAACCTAGTTCGGTAAATATTACTGAGAACTGAGCCATCTTTCTTCCCTCGATGAATAAAATGTGTAACTTTATACTTATTCTATACTTTATGTATTACATTAGATCTTATCGCATAAGAATTTTATTCTTATGATAAATAAATAAATCTAAAACAGTGAAACTTGTAGAGACGTTGTACTTAAGAACGTTTAGGAAAACCCTTTAAACAAATATCTCACAAAGTTATCGAAAATTAAGGAAGTTGCAAACAACTATATCTAGAACGATCAGTCATAAATATGTTGTCCTGTCGTCCCTTCGAACGCTTTAGTCGGGATAATGTCTTACTTTGTTTTCTAATGCTTGAAGTATTCCCCATTCTGATGAAAATATATCACCTGAAAACACCATTTACTGCACGCGCAATGGGGGATTGTGACGAAAGCCGTGACATGTTGCTTTTCCCTTTGTTTCGGTAAATAAGTTTAACAGGAACAAGAATCGGTGAAAACTCGGGAGATGACCTATTAAACTTTATCTTTAGGGCTTTTGGATAATATTTTTATATTAATTATCTGCCACTAACTATTGGGTAGCAGTGTAGTGCAAATAAAACCGTTGCTGATCGTTGTTTAAATTTTAGTCAATCAAGAGCCGTTTAATCGATCTATTCTCGTATGAAGACCTCTCAGATAGGGCCTCTTGACATGAGCCTGGTTGACCGGGCTGCCGGCTCGGTTACCGGGACGAATTTTGCCTTGGGTTCATAAGAGAAATTTCATCCCGGTTTCCGAGATAAGGAAAGGCCAAAGATCCTGGAGACGAGTCCTGGTGCCAAATTCGAGAAACAAAGCAAACACCTTTTACACCTATCATAGCTTCGGTAACTCTTAAAGCTGTCGTATCACTGCAGTTTAATGGGATGCTTATGATGTGGAAAATACAGCAGGCAATGCAAGACAATGGCATCCAGACCGTCAGAGTTCATCCTGCTTTCATCCTTGTAACCGGGCTGAAGTTACCTTGGGTGCCAGAGGCTTTTCACGCGTGGTTTCCGGGCTTCGCCGCTCTTGTCAACGACCTGTGTCCGACGAAGTTCTTCGTCGCTCGCGAGAAAAAACCGGCTCTGGTACTCAGGGTAGGCTGAAGTGTTCATATGCCATTATTTCCAGGGAACCGAGCAAGCCCGCCCTCTCATATATACACATCAACTATTTACAAAGTATTTGGAGGTAGGCCGAGATCTCGGAAACCGGGACAGCCCTGTCGACTGGTCTCATGTGAAGAGGCTCATAGACAGACGCCATCAAGCTTCGGGTATGAGTAAAAACATGATCTACAAAAGCGCAGAAAGGTGCTGGTCGTTGCGATCTGAAATGAGTAAAAATCAATTCTGCCAAAAAGTACGCAAAGTTTTCTATTATGCTGTCGGAAGAATTAACGAATCACAGACAATTACAATGCGCGAGAACAACGTCAAGCATTGTCATTAGTTTATTATATCCTCCTCCTCCTTCTTCTTTCATAGAAAAATTTCCCTTTTCCTAAAAGGAGTCCTGAAATAAAGCAAAAATTCATTTTTACCAACTGAGTTGGAATAGTAACAATAAAGGGTGCTGAAGAACTGTTGTTTTGATTGCAAGCCTTTGTTAGAAGGGGGTTCCGAAGGGAAATTATGCTTTGCAGCCGGTCCTCGCATCATCTAAAGCCGGAGTGTCTGCCTGCCACGCAGGCTAAAGGATCACTAAAATATAAAAATATTATATCCAAGTAGAACAGGAGCCCATAATCAACTATGGGTATATGAACCCCTGAGTAGAGCTAGTTATTGATGTTGATTAAAACAAAACAACAACAACAACAACAGCAACAACAAAAAACAACAACAACCGAAACAGGTGGACGACAAACAACAGGATATGAACTCATCGACTCATCATAATTTTCAGCAGAGTTTTCTCTTGTTTTTACGCCATACTGACGAGCTACAATAATAGCGAAACAGCTGTCTATGGCTACAATCCCGCTCTGTTTTGTGTTCTTTCGGTGTCGTGTTGATGTCTTGCAAAGGTTAATTTCCACGTAGTACGATCAGCATTGTAGTATTCTTCTTGCAGAATTTAATATGTTTATTTGTTATTTTTGCTTATCAGGTCTTTATAGATCCTACGTTCTTCGGCATATTCGTTTGCGGTCCTTTGCAGTCCTTTGAGGTTAATGTTTGTACAGTTATGAACTCATCGTTGATCAACCTCGTTGTCAGGGTTCTTTCTTACCCGTCCCAAGGGAGCGGGTAGGAGAGAGAACATAGGAACGAGGTTGATCGTCATTTTTCTCAATGAGACCGTACTTTTTACACAAAATCGCTGTGTGTTGCAAAGTTGTAATTCATTCTCAAGTTAAGTTTAGTAGTTTGTAATTAAATTTATAACAATAGCAATCAAGGTTAAAACATACTTGATACTGTCATTGAGGTTAATTGATTTATGTAGTTTTTTTATTTTCGGCAGGAGCCTTTTTTCGGTGACTCAGCTGTCGAAGTCACGCACACGCAGCTGATGATTGACAAACGAAAACCACGTTTTGAAATGTCTTAAACAAATAAAAACCAACGTTTTACAAATTCTTTACATTTGCAAGATCTTTATTTGAAAAACTGTCTTTAGAATTTTCAATTCAGTAGAAGACACCCACCAAATCAGTTGACCAATCACAGCGCTTGTACATTTTGGGAGATAAAACAATATTTCTTGATCAGAAAAACTTATGTATCGCCTTTCATAACAGATACCACATACGAAATGCATCAAAGCGATGTTATTAGTAACATGAGAGATATAAGATATCTTCATACCGTCAGTATCGTGCTTGCTTGCGTGCGAGCTGGAGATCAACAACTTTTACGTAATCAAACTCAAAGCGGAAGTGCTAATTGAGTTAAATCAGTACTTAATTAAATTTTTGTTGACAGATCAATTCTATTAAGGCTTTGTTTACTGGGGTGGGACTGAAATTAAATACGTTACTCTTATTTCCTCTTACTTAAGTGTCTTTTCAGAAACATAGTAAACATTTATTTATATTCAGTTCCTGCTAATAAACTGAGTTGATCTGCCAGTACTTTTGTGCGAATTTTCAGCCACTTTATTAAAGTGACTACAACGCCCCTGATAGTATACTAATGCTCTTATCACATCCAGCATGTTGAACATAACGGATTTTTCTCGTGATAATTCGACGACGTTTGTCAAGAGTGCGATGTAATCAAGAACAGGAGGTGCCCGAAGGTTTTTAAAAAATCTCTTGAGTGGCATTTATAGTAGAAGGAAAAACAACAATATTAACGGAAAGGAAAATTTTATCGAAAGTTAAAAATATGTAGACGACAACGAAACATTCAATAATCCTAAGGTTGGTCATGTCCGCATACTTCTTTTAAAATCCTCCATCATCGTCTCCGGCATTCGGTGGGCATTGGTTACCCAACTAAGCCTTTTTTAAAACTAAGCCTTTTTAAAAGTCTAGGTCTAGTCTTGTTATGACACTGACGTGAACGAAGTCATCACTGGCTAAGCTTGTTTGCTTTACCAAATTGGCCGAAATTATCCTTATTTGTGTGTTGCTATTCAAGAAAGTCAAACTCGAAAGATTGTTAAAAAATTAAAAATTAAAATCGAAATTTACATCTTAATTCATATTGAAAATTTAGCTAAATAACCTATATGTCAACCATGAGGGGTACAACAAATACGCAACGACTCCCTGTGTCAAGACGACCAGTACTCCGGTATGCTTAATCTCCAGTTGTGTCAGTTTTAGCACCAACCGGAGAGAGGAGAGGATTAGGTCGCTTAACTGTCATTAAGTAGATTAAGACTCCGTTAGCCTACCATTTGATTTAGGAAACTAAGACCAAATTTTTTGAGCTGTAATTTGATGGAGTTACCAAAGATGAAACTGATAAGAAGGGCAAGGATCAAGCTAAGGAAATTCCTTTCTTTGGCCACAGCTTTAAAAGGTTCTTTACGCAACTGGTTGCTGACGTGCTTCAGCGCGCAAAATTTGACACGTATAGCTTGAAGTAGGACAACTGTGATACAAAGATTTAATGATACAAGTGATCAACTGCACAAACTCCTAAATTTGCGTTATAAATAAATAATTAGACACCAATCTTTCACAAAATGTCGAAAATTGACGGTGTCTTCACTTTCTTTACACGATTAAATAAATTCCTACACACTACTGTTAACGTATATGCAACTAACATGTCATTAGAATTCCTGTTGCATTGAACAGCGATTCCTTCATTAATGAATGTCCTTTTGACAAACTTCAATGTAATGCATTTTACAATCACGCACACTTCAAAATACCTTTTTCACATATGAGTTTGCATCCAGGATCTAAGCCAAACCACTCCCATCCACACCCTTTCTCACATGTCCTCCTCAGCATACTTCCTAACTGAATATCCTCTTGACGTCACTCAAAGCTACACCACAGCCCGACCATCCGAACTGTCCGAGGCATGGTGATGTCACGGGCGACATATCGTAAAAAAGAAGCAAGGCTGATTTTACAGTCGGAAATATATATTTCTTGTTACCAATATTTCCGAAGGCATGACCTTCCTTCTTCAGGGTCTTAAATGCAAAGATAAGGTACGAACCTTTAAGAAACACGTCACGGAATGAGTTTTTCCAAACTTTTAAAAATCTTTTCTATTAAAACGATGCAACTAAAAAAGCGCAATTTTAGACCATTGTCCTCATGCTCTAGTTCTTATTGACCTCTCTGGTTTGACTCAAATCAAGGTTCAGCCCCCGGCGGCCTTCCCTTTTATCAGTATACCATTTTTGACAGAAAAGGTACCCCTTTCGGGTACCCTCTAGTGACAAATGGTCAATGCAACGTCTTCTTAATATGAATAAATCAATAATCCAGGAAGTTTTCTTGTCTTTTTCAAAAATACAAGATGTTAGCCGAAATATTGGCCCCAAATAAATCAGCCCTTTGCCGTATTGCCAACCTTGCATTCAGTTTTGTTTTATATTCCCATTTCAAGTGAAGTCTAACTTTAGCATCACTACATTAGAGATCCGGCAAGAAGCAACCAGTCAGTTTTATTTACCCGGCGTTGAGCGAACCTCTGCATTCAAGGGTTTTAATAAGACATAATTGTTAGGCCTTTTATGGTTCTTTTATA
Source organism: Porites divaricata (assembly GCA_038088405.1). NCBI lineage: Eukaryota > Metazoa > Cnidaria > Anthozoa > Scleractinia > Poritidae > Porites > Porites divaricata. The sequence goes on from JBBMOI010000021.1 coordinate 4,739,603, forward strand.
GTGTGGGAAATAGGTCAGGGGCACCCAACGAGGACATAGTTCAAAACCACTTAACATAGCATTGTTGAACGTATTTTAGCATTTAAATGGTAGATATAGGCATATTTTTATCCCCTAAAAACTTTTCATCTGTTCGGATTTCCTAGCTGAAAGTCCAGTGATCCGAAAATTATAGGGATCAAAACTTACCTTTTGGAAAATTTCAGCCAGAAAAGGGCTCCCGAAAATTCTAGGTGGCCTTTTTTAAGGTAAAAATTCCGTTATTATACCATTTTTTAGATGTTCGAAAATCCTAGGAGCGGCAGGCAAGCAAGAAGTTTTACAACAAATGTTCCGAAAATTCTAGATCTCAAATCGTCTTCCGAACAGATATTTTCCGAAAATTGCCGTTGGGTGCCCCTGATAGGTTTAGAAGGCCCACAACAGATCACAGAATTCACTTTCCAGGTTTTAATCGCTATTTTCTCCCCTACAAAAATCACCGTCTTCTTTTTGTTCTCCAAAAATCCATCGCGCTATCTCTTGTCTATGGCACACCTTGAATAAAACATAAGCTGATTGGCTAAACCGATATTTCTGACAGGAAACTAACAAACGTAATCTCTTTCACAATCACACGAGACACGACGTGACCTCTGCCATTCAGATAAAAGTAAACATTTGAAAGATCGATTGACAGGTCTTGATTAATTCAAACATTGGCGCCCTATACTATTGTCGAGTTTCCGACACAAGACCGAAATAACAGGTTTCCCTACTCTTTGATGTACTTCAACAAGTAAAATCTCTCCCCTTCCATAAACCTAAAGCCTGATAAAGGTAACCCCCCCTGTATAGGCCATTACAGACCCCGGCTACGAGGGCAAAGGTTAAGTTGCTTATAAAACGAGCAGAAGCTGAAAATGAAAGATATTTTCACGAAACCCAGCAAGAAGGTGACTTAATCAGTTAGTTCTCTCTAGTTGAAACGTGATTTGCATCGACGTACTGACTGCCGCGCTCAGTGCAAGAGGGTCGAGTAAAACAGAGCAGAGAGGGATAACCCCCAAAAGATAAGATTATATTGGCCTGTCAAACTGCTGAGTCAAACAAATGATACAGTCCTCCAGTCTTACAGATCCGAGTGATTGTTAACAGCTTTTTTTAGCATATAAATCACCACTGTGTTCTGTCATGAAGCCTTGTAGCGTGCATGATTGGTATCTTTACAAGTCAGTGAAAGCCGCCCTGTAAACTTTTTTTTCTTTTGTGAGTCTCACACTCCTTGAACCGATTTTTAGTAAAGATAATCATAGACGGCTGTTTCATAAACGGCCTGCAAAAGAGGCAAAAGGGGATAAGATTGTTCTAGTAGAGAGTAGAGAGCAGTAAAAGCTACATAAAGTTTAGAAACGGACTTGTGTGGACATACAAGGTTCGGTACGGTAACTTGAATTTTTTTGGACTTATTGTGCGTTTTCAACTCCTGTGGGCTTCTTTACCTCATCTGCCTAACAGACGGGGTCTTTATCCGGCGCGGCTAACAGTATAGAGAAAAACTGTTTGAATGCAGAGGTCCACGCAACGGGTAAATATAACTGACTGGCTCCTCTTGCCGGATCTCTAATTAAAGAGATACTGTAGCCAGACCTCTTAAAGTATAAAATGAAACAAAACTGAATGCAGGGTTGGCACTACGGCAAAGGGCTGATTTATTATAGGCTAATATTTCGGCCAACAAAATTAGCCTTCCTCAGCTGGGCCAGAGCCATACCGAGAGAAAACTTCATACTCCCTGCTTTCATAGACTTCATATGGGACTACAGCAGTTGGTGAATTTACTGATGTTCGAGAAGTCTTATAAACAAGCAGCGAGGGTGCAAACACAAACGAGTTTTAAAAGAAAACTGAAGCATTTGGAAAAATTTGAAACATTTCCACGAACAAAACTTAAATTGTCTGGTACTAAAATCCTCTATTCAGAAATTTGAGAAGTGAACTTACCAGTCGAATGACAGTCATCGTAAACCACAAAAATTTATCACTGCTAGGATGGACAACACTGTAGCCTTTTTTCCTGATACGCAGTGTAAATAGGTCAAGTTGCCAAGTTATTTGCCAGCCTGGTCCTTTCTTATACGTTGAAGGTTTTGTGCGTTAGAAATGCAGTCGTGGTAAGTTGTTTTTATACAAATGCAATCTGTTGTGTGTATAGTACATTGTTGACAGTTAAATTCGAGGGTATAAGGCGCAAGGTACAGTTTATATGATAGATATGTAAGCAATGAAAAAGGTCCAGACGGGCGTGGTCTCAAGTTGAAGACACGCAACATTCCAATTTTTACCTACTGGGTAGGGCAATGAATCAAAGCACTATATAAAAAAATAATGTTTGTTTCTGTGATGTCACGATGTTTAGTATACTTAATAGAAATATAATACTTACACATCCCCAACCCCCTTCTCCGCACGACTCCGCTAGCTCGCCTTCTGTATGATACGCCTTCTCCTGAATCCCTTGGGGGGATTATTGGGATATTTGTGGCAATCGAGAAGTTTTACACCATTCTTAAAACGGAATGTTAATGGACTTTTTAAATTATGAGGAATTTTGCAAAAAGCATTACCCAACATCAAGTATTAAGCAGTGGTTATACGGGCGCAGTAGCCACATTTGATCGGGGAATAAAAAGCGCATTTTAATTGGTTTATTCTGCGAGCTTGCCGCGCGCACCGTGTGGTCAGACGAGTCCCAGGAATCGATTGGCGCGTGATTGATTGTTTACCCGGCGATCTCAAGTGTTGAAATACTTTTCAATATGTTCACTTAGCGATCGCCACACATTAGAAGGACGTTCGAAGGGGGAAATTCTATGAAATGATCAAGAAGGATATTGTGATATCATGGTTCAAAGGCCTTTCTGCGGATGATCGAATCGACCTCATCTGCAATATACTGGACTGTTGTCTTCCTTGGGAAATTCGATTTTTTAATACCTTCATGGAAGCTCAGGTCCAACGGGATTACCTGGCTTTTCGACAGGCTGAAAGTACGGCAAATAACCCAACCGACCTGAGCTGCTTGGTTTGCTTGGACGACTCACACATTCGGCGAAAGCTGTGTGTGTGTCTGGCTCTTCTTCACTCCAGCAATCGACAAGCAGCAGCCGTTATGTTCGGAATCCTTGATGATTATCAGCCTTCAACGTTTGCAGAGGAAGAATTTTTTACTGAATTGTCACTGTTGATGACCATGTCAGCTCATCATCCTGCATTTTCCTTTCATCATAAACATGTCTTGCATGCAAAATTAAAGCAACTCAAACAAGCCGCAAACCGGACGTCAGATCTGAGTGAGGTAAGAATAATACTCAGTCATTTTTACAAAACACTGTTGTAAAATTCATTGTGCAAACAATAGTACATAATTCTAAACGAACGTCTTAAACCCTGACTATGTCAAAAGTGTAAATTTCTGAGGTTCATACCAGTTCTTTCTTTTCTAAACAAACAGCGATATCCGTTTTGCATGTTTTTGAACAAGTTATGCCTGAGTGCGGCCGTCACGGTCTATATCGTTTTACACTTAATATTTTATCCCAAAACTCTGTCAATGTTTTACTCTAATTTGCCCTTGTTCATTTATTCACCTAGACTGTCTCTGAATCAAGCAGTGGATCTTCAACATTTTCGTTTGACCAAGATGTCACTACGAAGTTTGAGGGACACGACGACCTCGAGGATGGTCAAGTCTCCCAAGATTGCAAAACGGAAAGGGAGGATTTGCAATTAAGAAATGTACCCGCAGTGGCAAAAGATCAAGCTCCCGAAGGTAATTTTATTTTTCGTTAAATCGGAAGAGTTCATCAGCGTATGATTTCTAATCTTCTTAACCTTCATCTCGCTTACTTAGCAAACGTGAAAGCTTAATTAGTAATGTTTTTTATGAAAATAATCTTTTAAATAGCCTATTGTGTCCTGCAGTGATTCCTAACGTTCCATAATTTTGTCATAAATCTCACAGCTGATATGTAAATTGGCCGATAACTTTTGTGTTTACAGTTGTCCGTGAAGCCATCTTGTTGTTCATACTTTGGATTCGTTTTGCAATAAGTATTGTGGAAAAATTACGGCCAAACGTGGCACTAGCTTTAACAAAGCTACTTTTAACTAACAGCTGTAAGGAATAATTTGATATTCGGCTAGGTCACCTTTCCTGGAATGGCAAACATGAGATTATAAAATATTTTCTTCCCGTGAATGTTATGAAATATCAATATCCTGTGTGGAAGGATTAATTTCTTAAATATCTAATAATCTTTTAAATAGAAATACAAGTAAATTGCATGTGCTTGATATAATTAAGCTTTAAAAAGGTTTCATCATTCAAGGTTTTCATCATTTTCACCCTAGAAAGTCTGACATGCTTTATTTTGTCCGCGTGCAAATTGTGAAAGGCCATAAAATTATTATCATACAGGGGCTTTACTTGGGTTGTTGTTGATTTTTTTAATATGCCATGTCTCTGAAGTACCATATGCTGAAAATAAAAATAAGAATGTATTTACATACCGGTAATCTTCTCTAATTTCTGTCACATAATGCTGAGGCAGGGACGTAGGATTTTTTTTCAAGGGGTACAAATAAATGGCCATGGAAACTATGGGTGTCTAGGGACGCATGCCCTCCCACAAAAGTGTTTAAGAGTTTAGTTTGAGGAAAAGTGGTTTCCAGCATTCTGAAGGTGAATCAAAGTCTTTGATAGCTGTTAGTCAAGAATTGTTTGGCATCATTTGTTACTTTTTACTGCCATGGAGTTTAAGTGTTAGTAGTTGCAGTTCAGATGGTTCACAAATAATTTTATTGTCATCAATAATTCTTATTAGGTTTTAGTAAGAACAATGAGAGATTTTTTTTTTGGTTGGGTAATCGTCTTTTGATAAGCTTTTAATAGTCTTATTGAAGCATGTGAGACAGTCTTAATTGCTTTTCACCAAACACTCCCTGCACATATTTTGTCTATGAAATATGTATGAGTTAGGCTTAATGTCATCATTTCTCCAAAATGTCTTAGAATGCAGGACGTACATTGAAAGCAGATAACATGATGAATAATAGGTCAGGTGGCTAAATTGCAGAATGTGATAATTTGTGGGATGTGACATTTTCATACATCTATAGTTAACTGGCTTGATTATAGGGAGGTGTCTGAGCAATCTAGTACCTCTTGACACTTACTAGGGACATATGTGTAAACAACAATATCTATGAAGGCAGTAAGAGACATACTCATCAACAGAACTCAAAAAAGCACACAGACATGTTACCACAAAACAAGGTTTTAATAGTAAGTGACATCTGACCCTTTTAGATTACTGAGGTAACTTTCTGTTTTGGATGCACCAAAGGTGTCAAAAATAATTGAGTCAAGATGAATATTGCATTCTTTGCATTCAAGTGCTGTTCTTGAAAGTACGTTAAGTGGCCAAAGTGACATCTACACTGTAGTTTGTATTTCTTTGTGCAGGGTAGTTAACTTGCACATGCTAATGTAACAATAAGTGTTACTGGTAGAATAGTAGCAACAGAAAATAGTAAAAACAAATATTTAACAATTGCATGGAATCCTTGAAAAGTGAGAATTATTGGGTCCTTGAAGGTCCTTAAAAAGTCCTTGATTTCTTGCACCAAAAAAGGTATAAACCTGTTTGTGCGGCTAGAGAGATTATTGGAAAGATTGTTCAGAAGCATAGGCTGCATGACATTGATTCTGACTGTTAATTATCAACTATATATTTAGACCTTGGGATTAAGGTGAGGGACAAGGGAACGGACTACAATGAAAAAAAACTTTCTTGGCCTTGAAGGGCTCGTTCTGGTGTGATGTGTGTAGAGTGGGGTTGGGGGTGTCCCTTTCCTAAATTCCTCATTGTTAAAATGTAAATTTAAAACAAAAAGTTGCCACCTTTTTCAATTGCAGCGCATTCTAGTTGTAGCCTAATGGCCATTAATCAGCTTGGCATTAGTTAGTTCATTTTGGAATATAAGATTTGAATGTGAATAGTTGTTCCCTGTTTTTCCAGACAACAAAATTTGAAATAATGGGGTGGGTTGGAATTTCCTTACAAAAACATTTGCATTAGAGGGGTAGGAAATACCATTATATACTTGTAATTACAGTAACAATAACAATTGTTGTTGTAAAGTCAAAGCTGTTAAATTTATACAGACACTGAAGGGGCCATAGAAGGTGTCTGTATCAAGTGAGTTGAAGACAAAATGGCAGGGCTTTCTTTCCCCAGGGACAAAGCAAACTGTCTACAAAGTGAGGTGTCATATTAAGTGGGTTTTGACTGTAAATGTAGTCATTATTTGTGCATCAGTCACAATTATTGTCATGTGCAACCGTAAGAACCTTAAATCCAGCTGGAACAACAAATATGATAATTAAAGACAGAGAAAATACTTTTTAGTTGGGTCTGTCATCTGCCAGAATGTTGCTGCTTAATCATAATTAAAGTTAGGGCGAAAACATTGTGCTGAAAAGTGGCTGTATATAGTGTAACTCCCAGCCTGCAGATAGATGAGAGTCTGAACGTTTTACCATTAATTTTGTTAAGCTGCTGCCTTTATTAACCAGAATGTCTGTAATAGTTCGGTGTTTGCAAGTAAAAGAGAGGGCTCATCCTTGGTGTAAGAACCTGTTAAACTCACCGGTGACGTAAAACAAAGAAAACAAAGAAGTCAACACAGTAAAACCTAGAAAAACGAAAGGTACAAAACAAAGAAAAAGTTCACAGGTTCTTACACCGAGGTAAACCCAAAGAGAGACACTCTGAGTTGTCTGAAAATTTGCTTCTGAAAAAATGTTTGCTGTTTGTTTGAGGTCATGCTCAAGACAGTATAAATTACCATATTATTAGCATATAATAATATCATGCAGTTATTTTGAGTTATTTTTTAATAAGTGTTTTTACAATGCAACTGTTATTTAACCCCCCCAACGCCAAAGCTTCATTATAAGCAGAATGAGAACCACTACGTGGAACTTACCGGGGCCTGGTGGGACACGTGATTGCATAGATATAGGTAACCTCTCGCACCCTTCCCCCCCCTCCTCTGTGGAGGGTAATACTTACTCTGAATTAACTCATGCAGAAGAAAAGCAACACAATGCACGAGAAAGGAGGATGTTGTCGTAAGTTCGTTCAGTGTTATCACAGCTAACGGTCTGTGTTATAGTAGTGTGTTTACACTGTGATGTCAATAAGTGTGACCTGTGTAAGGTTTTATTTGTTTTTAAGTTTGAGTGAATAAGCAAAAATCACTGACAGTTTTGGGTTGAATAGTAGTGACAAAGTTTGCAAAGACGTTTGCTACGTGATTATCACAATTTTGCATTTTGTCAAGTACGTTATCGTCAGGTTTATCGTGGAGATTTATTAATCACATTTATCTACTTTTTGCGAAAACATTGTGAATCTGAAATGATAACATACATAAGACATTGCACATTGAAATGGAGGCATTTGATTGTAAGGCAGTGGTTGATACATAGTGACATTCATCAATATGACCTATAGTATTAAATTGTAGGGGAAGTATTTCTTTCCTGAACTCGGTAAACAGTAGTAAGTGGTGCAAAGCCTTGATTAGATTCTACTATTTGTATAGTAACATTTAATGCATCTGCAACTGCTTGAATGATAAGTGCATCAGCTCATGTACCTTGAATACACATATTATTCGGATATCTTAGCCATGGATTTTCGGTATTGCTTTCAATAAATCTCTCTGGGTTGTCTCTCATAAACTGAGCCCCAGCAGTACATATACGCATATGATGGTTGCTATTGTCATATAATAATATTGATGTGATACAGATCTAAAGAAACAATCACCTGCACAGCCAACATCTGTTGATTGTAAACCAAGTTCACCTAACTTTGACTGCATCAAATTCTCAGAGGAAATAGGAGAGGTCAACTGCATTGTTGAGCTGTGAATGTGATTTTGCATAAAAGGTCTAATTATTACTTCATGATGATCAGTGTTGTATTGAGTGGGTCCTGGATTCTTCTCAACATCTTTACTTAGTTTGAAATTCACTTATGACTCACACAATTGCAAGAAAACAATGATAAATATCGATATGCTTTACATTTTAGTTTCATTATCCTGTGATAAATGTGTTGTAAACGGGAGTTGAGTTCGTGGCCAACGGATAAGTGTTGACTGCTTGAGTATCTCTAGACTTGGCCGGTTTCGGGCTATCAGTACTCTAAGAGACTTGTACACACTCAAGTCCTGATCACATTCACATTCATCGTTTATTGCTAAATCAAGGTACTTTATACATATTGGTAGCTAAATCATACGTGGGAAAATATAGTAGGGAATGCGTGTGGTTTCCTTTCTAGAAAACATCCTAATTCGATTGAAAGCTTAAAGCACTATTACTCCTACATTACTTACGTAAATCCTGAGCGGCTAGGTTTGAATAATCATTTCATCCTACACAAAATCGTACCAGTTTAAAGGGTGTAGCTTTTACGTTATTCCGATCGGAAAGCACATCTTGCTGTCTACTTTACACGGTGCACATTTTTGCACGCTTGCCTACACAATAGGGATCATATTTCCGGTTCCTATCAAGCTAGTAATTGATCTATTGTTCACTTAAGATTAACAAGTCACGATTCATTGTACAAGTGTCACGAATTCTTTAACTTTACTACAAATGCATGCCTACTACAGAAAGACAAAAAATAAGCTTTCTTGGGTATAGCCATTTTATTTAATTATCTTTGGATCGCGTTTGTTATTACATTTATATCGTGCATGATAAAGTTTTCTCACCCTATTAACATAGCGATGGAGCTTTGAAGACTTTGGTATCTCAATCGCTGTTGAAATCTTTTTCAAGACAAATTTCTTCAACATCCCTTGTAGAAATTAAGTACATTTAAAGTATACTTTATATAGGTGATAAACACTTTAAAAAGTATACTTCATTTGTACTTAAAGTATACTTTAAGTATACTTACCAGAAGTATACTTAAAGTACACAACTTTTCGACACCTAAAAAGTATACTCAAAGTATACTTAAATGGAAGTATACTTCAAGTATACTTAAAATATACTTAAAGTATACTCAATGCAATATGACTTTATCAATCACTGAGGCACATCAGACTTGGATCAGTTATATTGTAAAATCATTTATTGATATAACAAAAAAAACTACCCTTAACTTAAAGCAATACAAATGTACTAAGAAATTATAAAAAAATATGTAGCAAATCTTTTTGGAATAGGTTTCCACAACATAAAAATATACATTTTCTATTCCTACCAAAGGAACTCACCGCATTTGATTACCATAATATATTCTTCTTGATTTTAGTAAATTTTCATTGAAATGAGATCATTTCAAGGAAGGTGCACGTATGTTAACAGGTTTCTTTTTTAACTTTCTTTAACTCACTTGTACGTAACAATAATATTATTGCTTAGAACCATCACACAATATTCTTCTTAATTTTAGTAAATGTTTAATAGATAAGAATGATTAGATCTGTACTTTTTGGCTACAAAGTAAATTGTGCCATTACCTTATTAAAGAAATATGTCTACCTATTACATACAAAAACTGGATCAAAATGCAATCTAACGAAAACAAGACTTGGGTTTTATGTTTTGAATTTACACTGCACTTTAGGCGAAGTAAACAAGCTTTCACTTTGTAAACCTTAAGGCTTAACTCGTGTGTCATTTGCAAATGACTCGTAAAGAAGAATCGATATACATTGAAATGACTGGAACCGATACATTTTTCACCCCAAAAGTTACTTGTATCGTCAAAATTCAGTGATGGTGTACTTCTTTTGTTTTCTTTTCAAGTTCCACTCATATTGTACTCGAATTGTGAAGATAAAGCATATAAATATCTTGAAGACACTCTCAGCAAAGCTCAACGAACGTTCCTTCGAATCTGTACCGCCCGCCAAAACCATATATGGAAGTTAGGTATTCTGTAAATGATTCATACATGACCGTATTAGGAAATCCACAAGATCCCGTATATGTTCCAGCGGTACTGGAAGTCAGCGGTAATTCTTTCCTTGCACGTAAAGATGTCCGACGATGAGCGACGGTTTTACTTCGAGTGCTCGTTCTATTTCTTAAGGTCCTCATAAAAAGCAGGTAAAACGATGTGTGCCTTAATTACATCCAGTATCTTTTACTGCCAAATGCAAATATTCCACGAAAGATGGTAAAGAAATGACCAGAATGAAACTGTGCAACTTTGCCATTTCGCCCAGGATCGGCAGATGATCTTCTTACGAAGGAAGTCGACTGAACAGCGAATGTGTGCCCTGTGTATCTAGAAACCTGTTATATACTTCACTCTGAAGAAATCTTTAAATGATCTCAACTGTGTCCTTAATAGAAGAAAACTGATTTGATCTGAATAGTATTTTGAAGTTAAATTTTACTTAAAGCATACTTTTAGTATACTTTTGTCTTGTAGTGATTTCAAGATCTGGACAAACCTTCCTAGATCCTCAGATCAGAATGTGTCTTTCAGTTTCAAAGTATACTTAAAGTACACTTTTCTTTGCGAAACTATTTTTCACAAGCACTGAAGTTTGAAGAAGTATACTTAAAGTATACTTAAGTATTTGAAGTATAATTGAAGTACATTTGCCAAATGTACTTCATTTATACTTTTTTTCTGGAAGTACAAACGAGGTATACTTCAAATGTACTTTTTTTCTGAGAAGTACATATAAAGTATACTTGAAGTATACTTAAAGTATACTTAATTTCTACAAGGGATGCTATTCTTCTAATTCTTGTTGAGACCTCTTAGAAATAGATATGGAATTCTGCTTGGTTCACGAGCACGTCTAGATCGCCTTGTAGCACGTTTTTTAAGATGACATAAAGTTACCTTTGATAAGTGTTTGCTTTGATTCTCTATAAATTTCACGGTGGAAGGTTCACTCAATGTAGATAGCTTTGATAAGTCGCTCTTACTCTCGATAAGTTTCACGATGGAGGTTCACTCTTAAGTGATCGCTCGTAAATTTGTCTCTCCAAATATTCACTCTTAAATTTTCGCTCATAAACTAGTGCATCGTAAAGGTTGGGGAACAAAAAGCTACAATCTTTCTCTTGACTGTCATCCATGCCTTGTGCTTTCAAAATGGCAGATAAGATTTCAATGAGCGAGCCAAAGTAATGAGCCAGCGATATATCTCAGTCAGCGATATATCCCTAACAATGTAACGTTGAAAAAAAGACAGAAACCGTCTGCATTTTAAGACCGGTGCCCGCCTTCGGCTGGGCCCCGGTAATAACATACGTATCTTGTTTACTTTTGTTCCAGTGTATACAGTGTCGTGAAAGGTTATGCTCTGTTTTTTTCATTTCAACTATTTCTTCAATTTTACCAAAAACAAAACAATGTTTTAAGAATTCATAAGATGTATGGGATAATTAAGTAGCATATTTCAAATTTATATGAGAGCTATAAAAATTAACATAACTTATTTGAATGCTGAATGACTATGTCAAAGAGACTTTGCTAAAATGTTTTTGGCTCTGCACATTTTCTTGTTCCCACAGTTTATGTCAAAGAACTTAAATTGCATGCTATAGAAAAAGCAAAAGAAAAAGAAAGAAAGACTCGTCATGATTTGAGGAAACGGGATGATCATTGGTATGTTCTACAGGTAATTACATTGTTTTGATAATAATAATAATAGTAATAACTATTTTTAAGCTTATTAGAACAATGGAATTGTTATTTTAGTTAAGGGCATGCTGCACCTACAATCATGGACAAAAGTCTTGGGACACTTGTGCATTTCTGGGGCGTTTTCCAATTCACACAGGTCCAACCCGTCCCCTCACCCCACAAACGATGTTATAGGGTGGGGGGCGGGAAAACTGCAAGAAAATTTTGAAAAGGATGCACTGTTTAAAGAGGGAACTGAGAAATGACAGAACAACATGAATATCGCAGTGCTGTCCCAAGGACTTTTGTCCTGGATTGTAGTTGCCAAGAACTAAGCAAACACTGTAATTTTGGTTGCTACAACCAGTTGCAAAAGTACTTGAGACACTGTACCGTATTTTGGCTAAAATGGCCTGTCCATGATCTTGTACTTTTGACCCCCCCCCTCCACCCCAAAGTTGCCAGCACTACAAGATCATGCTCAAAACTTGGAGGAACAACTTTGAATGGGAGGGAGGAGGGAGGTCAGTATTTTACCTCACAGACCTGTGACTAGTAGTGATTTGAAGCAAGAAAGGTTGTGTTTTTGTGAGTGTCTCAACATTTTTGCAACTGGTTGTCACATCACCTGTCACAGGGCCTAGCTATAATAATGCAGATCAGTCACATGAAATCTTGATTTCTCTTAAGGTGCTATGGGGTGGCGATACCACGGACACAATACACAGGACATATGAAGAAATGTTTGACTTTCAGTGCAAGGTATGGACCTGTCTCAGACTGTCCTGCATGTCCAATCAGAAATGCTTTGAGACCACATGTCAGTTATGGGAGGGGGACTTATGAAGATTTAGGTGGGGCATGCTGCAGGAACCCTGGAATTCTGGAGCCTTTAAGGCCATTTTTCACTGGCAAGGGAGTCAGAATCGGAGTCATAAGTGGAGTCGTAAGAGCGCTTATGACCTAGTAAAAATAAAAAAACAGAGTCGTAAGGGGAGTCATAAGCGCAACAGAATCAGAGCCAGAAGAATCAGAACGTTTCAATTTCTTCCGACTCCGAAGTTAGGGAGCATGCAGTCAGTGTCATGCTGATGGTGTCAGGTGACCTAGCCCTTAGGAACAGCCAGGCTGTTTTCTATTCTAGGCTAAAATGATTTGACTTTTATACCAGGGGGGGAACAGACCAAACTACTTCAAAAACTTACCCTTTACAACAGCACATATAGTTGTACAACTTTCAGCTATACAACAGTTACACAACAGATCAGACCCCCTCTTACGCTTGTTATGGTTATTTCTGTACCCACTTCAAACATTTTCACTGAATATCTTTTATTTTAAGTTACGGAAAATGTACCCAAACAAAGTGGATGCAAATGGCATTCCATGGAAACTACCCTTCTTACCAGGTAGGGCATTCTTGATGACTGGTTATCATTTACCGGTATATTATAATATTTCATTGTCAGCACTTCTTTTCTACCAATCCATCATAAATTTCTTCACTCTAAAGAAACTGCATGTGCCTATATACATGTACATGTAGTGGAACAATGACTTGCAGAAACTAGGTTGTTTAAAGTCCTTACCTCCTTAAATCTACTTCAGTAAATGGAAAAAATAACTGAATATTTTCAAACAAAGAAAATTGTACACAAGTAATGTAAAGTTAAATGGAGAAGGTGACATGAGATTTATTGGCTTAAGTTGCTTTTTGCTGTGGTTGTTTTGTAGGGAGGATCAGAATTTTTAATAAGCCTGAGCAGAAAGGAGAGAAAACACCTATCCCTGATATAACAGACTACATCCGGTATGTTGTCCCAGTTGAGTAAAATATAAGTACATTGCAAGTGCACATATTTGTTGTTTGCTTTAGACAACTGATGACAGTGATATATGTAATTATATATATGAAGAAATGCTTGGGAAAAATTCAAGCTCCCCAGCAGGAACAAACTCACGATCTTCCAGTTACCGGTTGTTATCTCTGATCACTGAACTATATGGACATGGGTGAGCTGCCATATGGTGCCAAACATATTGAGAGTATACTGGTAATTGATCAACACAACACACTTAATAACCTGCATCTGGCAAGCACAAGAAACAAGTGTTGTGTAAACTTTGAACAATTACCAGCAATGCAAGTGTGATGGACATATGTCGTAGTCATGATATAGTAACTGGACGATGCACCACTGTTAGAACTATTTTTATAGTGGAGCTCTCACGCGTGAAAGCGCACGCAGTGGAGCACCATGGGTAAGAAAATTTGGTTATCTATGGATCCGAGAAATTTTGGTAGTCATGTGACCATATGTCTGCCCCTCTGTCAGTGCCATAGGCATACCAATGTAAAATAACTCAATCAACAGGTGTGGCAACCAAAGTGCAACTCCAGGTTTCTGGTCTTTTTTCCACTAAATTTTAATGTCCACACTGATGTGGATAACAGAGAAAGAGCTAGAGCGAGAGATAAAAAACATTAGGGAGACAAATATTGTTGGAAAAAAGAACATGAAAATTTTATTTTGGTGGTGAGAAAATGAGAAATGCTAGGGGTCAGCAGGGAGAAGCCAGCAAGGTAAAAATAAGCAGCAGTGAAGAAAAAGCGCACAGGAAACAAGCAACAAAATCTTTGGTGAGCATATACGACATTTTTTTTCCCATAAAATGTGTAACTAGAAAGTTTCACTTAGTGGTAGCTTGCAAAACAACGTCAAAGAAGTGTGCCAAAACATGTGGTGCACGTTCAAAGTTTTTGTTGGTTGCCAATTAGAGGTCATGAGACTATTAGTTTTGGGCATTTCTCGTTTCCATTGCCATTTAGCATTGCTCAATTATATTTTTTGTTTGAGTAAATTAGAAGTATATTAATGAGAGCTTTGCTTTTAGCCGTGGCTAAATCCATATATATTGAAAAAGTGTACAGTTGCGTGCATGTTGTTACAGTTGACAGACCACTTGTTTAGTTTGTTATGGGGTTACTTTTCCTCAAATTTAAATTTGTTTTCCTGCAAGCTATTGGCCTCATATTCAAGTTGAAGTCATGAATGTGATAATCTCACACATCTCCATTGCCTCTAATGCATGTGAATTATCTTACAAATTGGAATATTGATGGGACCTGATTGATCCATAAAGTTTTCATTGTGTGCATGATTATCACTTCATGTCTGTTTTTTTATTCTTTAGGTTGTTTAGCAGTCTTCCAAAGTTTGTTCGAGGCTGTGATCATGTAGTGAAGTTTTTCCAGTGTGAAAAAGGAAAACGGAAAAGGTTGGAAAGCAGGAAGTCAAAAAATTCTTTAAAAAAGGAGGAAGTTTTAGACAAAATGAAGCAAAAAGAGTTTGACACTCCTCATAGGATAGCAGAAGTAGTGCGTGAACAGTCACTTGGTGAGAGTGAGAGAGATTGCAAAAAATCAGAAAATAAAACTGATACTACAAATCAGTCTCAAAATA
Organism: Porites divaricata; assembly: GCA_038088405.1. Lineage (NCBI taxonomy): Eukaryota > Metazoa > Cnidaria > Anthozoa > Scleractinia > Poritidae > Porites > Porites divaricata. Next base: position 4,754,793 of record JBBMOI010000021.1, read on the forward strand.
GAGATCAAAGACAGGCAGATGAAGGATCACCAGCAGTAATTCAAGTGGATGAAAATGGAAATGAATTGAAAGCATTGGCATCTGGTAAGATAATTAACAGTCCGTGTAGTGTTGGCTTTCAGGGTATCACGTGTGATTGTATGTACACATAATAATAATGCTTTGTTAGTAGTGTTCACATGACCATGAACTAGAAAATTGATAAGTTTAATGTTAAGCCTCCACTGGGGTAGTAACATTACTTCCTTGCATCTTAATTCAGTTTGTAACAGCTATTTAGGTCTTGCAACAAGTGAAGATTACAAATTTCACTATGATTCCCTCTTTAATTAGGTTATGAAAGAGTTATATTGCTATCATATTGTTGAAATTACCAGTAACAAACAGGCAACCTAAACTGTACCACAATTTTTTTTTAAAATTTTATATCCCCCTTGTAATATATATGCTTGTAATACACAACGTTCTTATAATTCCTTTCTCCATTTTCTGTTTTAGATGCCATGTTACCATCAGTTGAAGCTGCCCTTTCTAGCAATACCTCAGTGGTAAACAACAGCACTCCTAAGTTAAACACTAACAGCCTGCATTCTTCTGTAGAAAAATCTCTGGTATCACTTCATGTGGCCCTGCCTCCGACTGCACTTGTTACATCATATCCATCACCTTCTGTATCTCCAAGTGGTTCTCCTGTGACATCCCCCAGAGTCCCACCATCATTTCGTCGTCAATCTTGTGCTGAACATATCAACTGGGCATTTAGACCTCATGGTCGAGCATTAACTGTTTCTGAATGGCTCCGAAGGTTAAGATTGCATAAATATTCCGATGTGTTTCGAGGGAAGACATTTGATGAGGTACGATTGCTGTTTGTATGAGTCACTGAGTTCATTATTTAGGTGGAATAATTCTTTGCAGGGTACATTATTCAATGACTCTTATTGCAGTTGTATCACGTCGTTGTATCACGTGTGAGTGCCGCAATGTTGCTATTTGTTAAGGGTTGGCTGAAATGGGTGAAAAAAGAGACATTAGGGAGCTTAAGCAACTACGACGACTTCAAAAAAACAATAGGTTTAATGATCAAAACAACAGCTCTGCACGTGCATCATACTTTTTAGTACATTTCTTTGACGTCCACTGCACGGCTACGACGTGAAACCTCCTAATTTGACGTTTTATGGAGGACGTGGACATACGACGACGAATTTTCTTTCGTCTTTTTGAACCTGAATAAAATCCTTAAGAATTCAACTTCAGGAAAAGTCGCCTGCATTTGACATATTGAGCGGGTCCAAATAGACGCGATTAAGTTTGAAAGAACGCAAATTCATTTTTTTTAACAAGGTTTTCACTGCCGTCGTCGTCGTCCTTGCTTAAGGTCCCTATTGAGCCATAGTGGACGTTACTTGGTATGTAAATAGCTCGAAGTTTTTCTCGGAATTCCTTACTTAAACTGTCTGACCGAATAGCGAACGACTTCTAAGAAATGTTATAGACTGGGAGCAACCTCTCCAATTCGAGTGGCAAGCGAACGCGCAAGTGAGCGACCAAGCCGTGAGGGACGGAGAAAACGAACAGCTTTCACTTTTTCCCCCGCGTCTCCTTTCGCGTGTCACTCTCGCGTGACTTCTCGCGATATCCCAGCTGGCTGACTGTTACGGTTTTTATTGTTGTGAGAGATGGTTGCATCGTTATCATAATGGCTCGGTTAATTCCAAGTGTACTCTTACCCCAAAAAGCACTTGTGAAGTGCAGACATCTGCTTTGGCTTTCGACATCTGAGCAAGAGCGGGCAAAATTGCTCGATCAAACTCTCGTCTGTAGCCGAACCCGTCAATTCCAATCACTTTGCGACATTTACCTCCAATTATCGGAAGAAATCGCTCCGTTTCTTAGTAAAATCAAAGGCTCCTAGCAGCAAGCTCATGGATGAATTGAATTAGTGTAGAAAAAACATTCCATTTTAAAATTCAGGTGTTTTAAACTGCTTGGGTACTGTTAGCCTTCGTGGCCGGCGTTCGAGTTTTGCGATGGATTTGGCTTGTTTTCGTTGTCTTATTTGTTTTCGAATGATTATTTTAAATTTGACCGCGGCAGTGTTAGCTCAGTCGGTAGAGCGTGTCGACTGCTGAGCGGGAGGTCGCGGGTTCGATTCCCGGGGCCGGACCAATACTCAGGGTCTTAAACTAACTGAGAAGTGAAGTGACTCCTTTTGCAGTGCAAGCGGCTAGACCTTCGCGTGGCTCGGATGACCACGTAAAATGGCGGTGCCGTCTTCAGTTGGAGACGTAAAAATATAGTGCCCCCAATTAGTACTTTCGTGCTAAATACATTGACGCTCAAATAAAGTGGATTTTTTTTTTACCGTGCTTTGTTGGAATGACATGTTCAGTAAATGTGGGCAGAGACCTTCGAACCGTGTAGCCTTCGTAGGATGGGCTTTTCAGAGCATGAGTTACCCAGTTGGGTATTTTTTTCCGGCAGGTTTTTTCTGGCCTCGGTTCTGACGGTATTCTTTGTAAACTGTCGCTCAGTTCTGTTCTAGTTTATCTACCACATGTTTGAATGTAAAAGAAGTTGTTGTATTACGTATTGTTATATGTGCGGTGCTCGGCTGAAAGAGCCAAAATAAACCTAATGGTTTTCGATTCATGTTGCACAGCGTAGTGGAGCCGAAATCTACCTTGGGCCGCAGTGGCGCAATC